>OZ012741.1:426287507-426531300 GCA_963859935.3 Lathyrus sativus
CGAAACTCAAAACCATTTTCTGCAAGTGAATCAAATTCCACCATTGATTCACACATAACTTCCAGCTTTTCAACAGGGGTTAACAGTGTTCTTTTTGGTGGAGAATAATGAGCAGCACCCATGTTAGCAGATGTAACTGCAGCCATTGTAGATTGGAATTGTGCAGCTGTTGATGATGAAGTTGCCATTGAAGATGGTTTTGTCACACGCTTAGGGTTTTTATGCAGAGAGAAGAGAAGATGAAAATGCATAAAATTTCTGAGATGTGAAAAGTGTGAATGTGAAGAGAGAACATGTATTTATACTAAAACAAGTAGGCATACAAACAGTCAGAATTTTGCACGTTTGAATAAAGCATTAAATGAAAAGAATAAAAATCATTTCAAGCATTTATTGGTTCTGACAAATTGGGGGGAAAACCAAGATTTTCACTATTCAAACTTCACCTCAAACGTCTCTTCAGTAATGTACACGCCACCTTTGCAGATTTGATGTGACACGTGTTTGCTTGCATGTGTTCTGAATTCTTTTGAGAAATGAAACGTTAACCAACGTTCAGATCCTCTAAGGATTGTTAGTTCAGAGTTTCATAAAAAGTAATTAAAGAGAATAAATAAGCAGTCAGAAGAAATACTTCAGAGCATTAGGCATTTTTGCATCTGGAAAAATTTGCTTCTGACAAATATCATTCTGGACAAAAATCCATACCAATATTTTTCAGAATAAATTTGAATCTATCTTCATTAAGGGGTTTTGTAAAAATATCTGCCCATTGATGATCTGTATCAACAAAGGCCAAATTTATGATTCCCTTCTGAACATAGTCTCTGATGAAGTGATGCTTAATTTCTATATGCTTTGCCTTAGAGTGTAAAATGGGTTTCTTAGACAAACATATAGCAGAAGTATTATCACAAAAGATAGAAATGTTACTTTCAAATATTTGATAATCTTCTAGCTGACTTTTCATCCAGAGCATCTGCGTGCTACATCCAACAGCAACAATATATTCTGCCTCTGTGGTTGAAAGTGCAATTGTAGGTTGCTTCTTGCTGTACTAAGAGATTAGATTTCTTCCTAGAAATTGACAACTTCCAGGAGTACTTTTCCTTTCCACCCTGTCTCCAGCGTAGTCAGCATCACAGAATCCAACTAATTTGAAATCATCAGATTTTCTGTAACACAAACCCACATTAGAAGTACCTTTCAGATACCTTAGAATCCTCTTGACAGTTGTCAAGTGTGATTCTCTAGGATCTGATTAGAATCTAGCACACAAGCATACACTGAACAATATGTCAGGTCTAGAAGCAGTTAAATAAAGAAGAAAACCAATCATACCTCTGTAGAGCTTCTGGTCTACTTTCTTACTTACCTCTTCCTTGCCAAGTGAGCTAGTTGGATGCATGGGAGTCTTTGCCAGCTTACTATCAGTCATGTTAAATTTCTTCAGAAGTTCTTTAACATATTTGGTCTGATGTATGTAAGTGCACTCTGGAGTTTGGTTGACTTGGATTCCTAGAAAGAATCTGAGTTCTCCCATCATGCTCATTTCAAATTCTGCCTGCATACATGTAGCAAACTCCTTTCCCAACATAGTATTGGTAGATCCAAATATTATATCATCCACATAAATTTGACAAATTAGAAGATCTTTCTTAATTGATTTACAAAAGAGTGTTGTATCCACTTTGCCTCTGATGAAATTTTTCTCCAGAAGAAAATTGCTCAATCTCTCATACCAAGCTCTGGGAGCTTGTTTTAAACCATACAGAGATTTCTTTAATTTGAAAACATGATCTGGAAATTTTTCATTTTCAAAACCAGGAGGTTGGTGGACATAAACTTCTTCTTCTATAATACCATTAAGAAAGGCACTTTTAACATCCATCTGATACAGAGTGATGTTATATTGTGCAGCAAATGAAATAAGAAGGCGTATAGATTCTAACCTTGCCACTGGAGCATAAGTTTCAGTGTAATCAATACCTTCTTGTTGACTGTACCCTTGAGCTACAAGCCTTGCCTTATTTCTTTCAACTTCTCCTTTCTCATTCAGCTTATTTTTGAAGACCCATTTTGTTCCAATTATATTGAATCCTTGTGGTCTTTGAACTAGATCCCATACATCATTTCTGGTGAATTGATTTAGCTCTTCTTGCATGGAAATAATCCAATCATTGTCTTGCAGAGCTTCATCTACAGAAGATGGTTCAATTTCTGACACCAGTCCAAATAATGATGCTTCAGATGATCTTAGAAAGGATCTTGTTCTGATGGGATCATCCTTCTTTCCAATAATGACATTCTCTGGATGAAAAGCTTTAATTCTGGATGATGATCCTCTAACAGTTGATTCTTTAGAAATGTTTAGATTGTTCATCTGAGAAGTTAAAGGAATAGCATCTGGCGTTGCTTCCGGTTCCTTCACTTGAGCTTTGTCTACTTCTGGGACTTCAGAGTCAATGAAGACTACTTCTCTATCTGCAGAGTTTTCAAACTGCTTTGGCTTTTTATTGCCAAGCTTATCATCAAATCTGACATGAATGGATTCTTCCATAATCTGTGTCTCAGTGTTGTATACTCTGTAGACTTTAGAGCGTTCAGAATATCCAAGCATAAAACACTTCTGTGCTTTCGAATCAAACTTGTTCAGATTTTCCTTAGTATTTAACATATAGCAAATACATCCAAAAGGATGAAAATATGAAATGTTGGGCTTTCTGTTCTTCTACAGTTCATATGGAGTCTTCTCCAGAAGAGGTCTTACAGACACTCTGTTCTGAATGTAACAGGCTGTATTGATTGCTTCTGCCCAAAAATGTTTTGCCAGATTTGTCTCATTGATCATGGTTTTGGCCATTTCTTGCAGAGTTCTGTTTTTCCTCTCTACAACTCCATTTTGTTGTGGAGTTCTAGGACAGGAAAAATCATGAGCAATGCCATTTTCATTAAAATATTTTTCAAAATATTTATTTTCAAATTCACCACCATGATCACTTCTGACTTTTATAATTTTGAAATCTTTTTCATTCTGGACTTGCTTGCAGAAGTCAAAGAACACAGAATGTGACTCATCCTTGTGTTTTAAGAACTTTACCCATGTCCACCTACTATAGTTATCAACAATGACTAATCCATACTTCTTACCTCTGATGGATGCAGTTTTCACTGGTCCAAACAGATCAATATGAAGTAGTTCTAGTGGTCTGGAAGTAGAAACAACATTTTTTGATTTAAAAGATGATTTTGAAAACTTCCCTTTTTGGCATGCTTCACAAAGAGCATCTGAGGTGAACTTCAGATTAGGAAGTCCTCTGACAAGATTAAGTTTATTAATCTGAGATATACGTCTCATATTAATATGACCCAATCTTCTGTGCCAGACCCATTGCTCTTCATTAACAGACAAGAGGCATTTAACATTCTGAACTTTAAGTTCTGAAAGATTTATTTTATAAATGTTATTTTTCCTCTTACCACTAAATAGGATAGAGCCATCCTTTTGACTAATAGCTTTACAACATTTTTGATTAAAGGTAATATCATAACCATTGTCACTTAGTTGACTTATGGACAATAAGTTATGCTTTAACCCTTCAACAAGTAAAACATTAGTAATAGAGGGAAGTTTACCATTTCCAATAGTGCCAGATCCAATGATCTTGCCTTTCTAGTTCCCTCCAAACTTCACGTCACCTCCAGATCTAAGTTCCAGGCTTTGGAACATAGACTTTTCTCCTGTCATGTGTCGTGAGCATCCAGAGTCCATGTACCATGATTGGCGTCCTGACCTTGCTGCTAAGAACATCTGCAACAGGAATTATTTTACTTTTAGGTACCCATATCTTCTTGGGTCCTTTAGGGTTAGTTGGTTTGTAGGTTTGTCTAAACTTCTGTTTTTCAACATAATGTTTATTCTGACTTACCTTGGGTTTAAACACATAAGTATTCTTCTTAGAGCTTGTGTGTTTAATGTCATTTAAGTGACCAAACTTAAATTGAGAGTACAGAGGTTTCTTCTTGATGAAGAGTTTGTCAACAGATTTTGGATTACTTCCAGAGGAAGATTCATATCCAATACCTCTTCTGTTGTTCCCACTAACACCATAGATCATAGAAGCCATCTTGCTTTTGTCTATGCTCTTAGTAAGGAATTTCTGAAAGCTAGAGTCATATTTTTCTAAAATGTTTTCACATGACTTAGTCTCAGATTCAGATTCTTGTTGAGCTATTTCAAAGTCATTTTTGATTTTCAGATTGATTTCTTTTTGCTCAACAAGTTCTGTCTTCAGAAGATCAATCTCAGATCAAGACTGCTTTTCAGCTTCTTGTATTTGAGTTTGATATTGTTATAGCTTTTCAGAACTTCTGATAAAACTTTTATAAGTTCTTCTTTAGTAAGTTTAGCCATTACCTCTTTAGCGTCACCGTCAGATTCAGAATCTGATTCATATCCTGAAGTTCCTTCCTCCTGATCTTATGTGCTGGCCATCAGTGCAACATTAGCACATTCTTCTTCTGATTCAGAAGATGATTCAGATTCATCTGAGTCATCCCATGTTGCCATCAGAACCTTCTTCTTTTTGTTAAACTTCTTCTTGGGTTTTTCTCTTTGAAGTTTGGGGCAATCATTCTTGTAATGCCCAGGTTCTTTGCACTCATAGCACACAACTTCTTTCTGGCCAGATCTTCTGTGCCCAGAAGATTCCTTTCTATGATCAGATTTTCTGAAGTTGTTGAACTTCTTTCCCTTGTGCTTCCAGAGTCTGTTGATCCTTCTGGACATCATGGATAATTCATCTTCTTCTTCAGAAGAAGATCCTTCAGAGCTTTCTTCAATAACCTGCAAAGCTTTAGCAGGTTTATTAGATTTTAAAGCAACAAATTTACCTTTCTCTTTCTTCTGAGGTTCATCTTCCTCAAGTTCAATTTCATGGCTCCTTAGTGAACTGATCAATTCTTCCAAGGAGATCTTGTTCAGATCTTTAGCCATCTTCAGCGCTGTCACCATAGGTCTCCATCTGGTGGGTAAACTTCTGATGATCTTTTTCACATGATCAGCAGTAGAGTATCCTTTGTCCAGAACCTTTAGTCCAGCTGTAAGTATTTGAAATCTGGAGAACATAGCTTCAACAGATTCAGAGTCTTCCATCTTGAAGGCTTCATACTTCTGGATCAGAGCCAGAGCCTTTGTTTCCTTGACTTGAGAGTTTCCCTCATGAGTCATTTTTAAGGATTCAAACATATCAAATGCAGTTTCCTTGTTTGTAATTTTTTCATACTCAGTATGAGATATTGCATTCAATAATATTGTTCTGGCCTTGTGATGATTTCTAAAATCTTTCTTCTGAGCATCTGTCATAGATTTTCTGTCTATCTTCTTGCCATTCCCATCTGTGGGATGAATATATCCATCTATGACCAGATCCCATAAATCAGCATCATATCCAAGGAAAAAACTTTCAATTCTGTCTTTCCAATAATCAAATTTCTCCCCATCAAACATAGGGGGTTTGGTGCTGATTATGTCCCTTTCTTCATATTTATTGTTAATGTTGGATATTGTATTATCAACCATAGTAACAACTAAATATATACCAAAGTATTTCTCTCTGGATCTTTACTATCACTGTTAAGTGGTAGCACACACAGAACCGGAGCTCTGATGCCAACTGAAGGTGAGATAATACTTAGAAGGGGGGGTTGAATAAGTATGAAAGATTAAAACTTAGAATTAAAACACAAGTATTTTTATCCTGGTTCGTTGAACTCAACTACTCCAGTCCACCCTTCCTAGAGTGATTAACCTTTCTCAAATAAGGACTTAATCCACTATTTAATCAAACAGATTACAATAGTAACACCTAAGAACAACTGTTCTTAGTCTTCTCAAGAGCTACTGATCCCAACTGGATCCTCTTAAGGAAATCTTTTACAATCAATGCAAAACTATTACAAGAGTAAGAATGCTTCTAAAAAGCTTTTTATCACAACTGTGATATTTCTCTTAAATTTAAGTACAATGAAATAAATTCTTAGAAAGAATATGAAAGTATGAGAGCTTGAATGTTTTTAATTTTTTTTCAACAAAACGTCAACTGAAGAATTTGGTGGAGTCTTGCTTTTATAGGCAGCTGATCTAAGGTGAACTTCACGTTGAGAAGAGTGTCCAAAAGGTCTGAGCCTTTTTGTCTTCACATCAAGTGACCTTTACTAGAAGAAGAAAGCACAGAAAAATCCTTTTTGTCTGTGTTCTTGTGTCTAGCATAAATAAGGAAAGAGACGTTTGATTTACTCCAACGAATATAATCTTTGAATATTTCTTCTTCAGTTTTCAGCAAATTCATCAGAGTCTAATTGGGTCAGAGTCTTCTAATGATGATCAGAGTCTTGCTGAATCAGAGTCTTCTGCAGCAGGTGTGCTTTCAGCGTGTTTAATATCAGAGCATATTTGAGACAGAACTTCAGTACTGGCAGCTTTAGTACTTTCAGAGTCTTCTATAGAAACTATTCTTTGAAAAGCTCTTCATACAATATTCTTCTTTGCTTCAGATGCTTCTGACTTGCTTCAGATTCTTCTGGAGCTTCTGCTTCAGATCCTTCTGGAGCTTCTGCTTCAGAATCTTCTGGAGGCTACGCTCAGAATCTTTTGTTGGCAGTAATCAGAATCTTCTAATGAGTGCATCTGGCGCTTCAGAGTCTAGCTAATTTCTTGTGTTCAATTCTGATTTGCTTCTGGAGTGTTAATTTCTTTACTATCTGCAGTAAAAACTCTCAAGCAAATTTTAGAGTATATAATTCTTAAATACAAAATTTCATAATAGTTATCATCAAAACATATAGATATTATTAAGAACCAATCTGTGTTCTAACACATTCTATTAGAGGCAAAAAACGGATCGTGCATTGCAAGTTGCATCATGCCTCCCACCGGTGCTTGCTTCCATGGATTATAGCTAACATTTTGGTTGTTTCTTCTGAGTGCGTCGTCACATAGGCTGTCTAGTGTAAGCAGGTCCAGAACTCCAGCCTGAATACTGAATCTCGCTTATTAACAGAAACAGAAAGTATATACCGACGAGAACGATGGCTAAAGCCAAGGAATTCTTCTCATCCAACTCTGCAGTAGCTGGAATAGGATCCTCCATATTCTGGTAATCAAATCAAAACGAGAGGAAAAAAATTCAACGCAAGTAAAAGCAATCATGTTATAGATAAAGCAACCGTAATTGCCAAAAACTTCAGCGCGAGTAAAGGATCGGAGTCACTAGGGTTTTGTTGAATAGGTGGAGGCTGAAGTTGCACTTCCCCTAACATAACAATCACCGTTCGATTTCAATGAATGAATCTTCGAAATTGAAAACCCTAACACAAAACTCACTGATTATCACGATATTAAAGAAATCAAGATTTAAAGTCAATTTTCGACCCTTCTCTGAAGGAATTAAAAACTGAAAATTGAAAGAGTCAATGGAATTGTTAAAAATTAACACGGTACCTTGAATATTAGAAATAAAATTAGAGGGAAATTCGGAGGAGTAGCGTTGATTATTGAGGAGTGTCGATGGCAACAATGGAAGGTAAGATAAATGATAGTGCTGTATCTGTGAAATGGGAAAGGTTCCAAAATACTGTTTTGGACTTTAGGTGAATGGAAACATGATGGTAAAAATCTACCTACTTCTTCCCATATCACTTATCTAAACAGGTGCCTAAAAGGTTCAATGCCACCACCAAATTTTACTCTGTTTTTATTTTTTATAATTTTTATTCTTTTTATTAATTTTATTGAATTAAAAACATATAAAATTATATTTTTTAATTTCATAAAAACAAAAAATAAATATATTAAATAAAACTAATATTTTATTTAATAAATTTACATTAATTATTAAAATTTAAATTTAAATTAAAAAATTTCACAATTCATGTTAAAAATAATTAATAAAATAGAACAAATAGAGATTAAAAATATCATACTAATTTTTTAAATATTTTAAAATTTTTTTGCAACAACTATGAAACCTTAAAAGTGTCTTAAATAACAATAATATGTACTAACATTATCTTATAGAAAATAAATCTAAAAAATAATTAAAAAATAACTTTTGACAAAATTTAAACAAAAACTATTATTATTCAACAAAGCAAAAAAAAAATTGTTGTGAAAATTATTTTAAAATAAATTTGTTTTTATATTATATTATATATATAAATTTAAAAAATCAACATGTCAATTATATTTTACAATTTTATATAATAATAATAAAAATATAATTAAATAAATAATTTTATATTTTTACAATTATATCATAAACTTATATTTTTTATTTTTCTAATCTTTACAACAATAAAAAAGTATTAAATAAATAAATTTTTTTAAAGAAATAACTAAAAAAACTCAATTAATATTATTAAACTTTCTTTAAAAAAGCTAAGATTTAATATAAAATTAAAAGATGTCTCAACAATATATTCATGGAAGTAATATGTATTTTATAATTTTATTTATTAAACCTAAAAATATAATAAAAATTAAAAATTAACTAAACAATTCGCAGCAAAAGTTGCAGAAACATTCACAGCAAATGCCTCAGCAAACTTCGCAGCAATTCCTGCGATATTTCCGGAGAATTTTGTGGTTTCGATGGATAACTAATTCCTGCGAAATTTGTCGCAGTCGAATCCGTAGGAAATTTGTAATTTATTTTTAAATCTAGAATCGCAGCTAAAATCTCAGGAATTCGTGCGAAATTTTCTACTATCATAATTTTCGCAGGAAATAATATTTCACAATATAAAGGCGCAGGTGAAATCGTAGGTATAACTGCGGAACTTTTTCCGCAGGAAAATCCGCAGGAAAATCCGCAGGTAATATGTGTATTTTGATGTCAATTGTTTTCAAATATATATATAATGCCAAACATCTTAATGAGTGATAGGAATAAGCACACACCCTTCACACTCGTCACTAATTGCTCATCATTCTATAGAATTGACTTATAGTCCAAAAATGTGGTAATCAAGCTCGCAACAAGTTAAATGTCTGAAATTTTTTGTGAAACCAATATGCCAATGTGGTCATGGAGTTCTACATATAGGCATAGGTTGCTATTTAATTTTGTGAAAATGGAAATGGTCCTATCCTACGTGACCAGAGGCCATAATTTTCTCCACAAAGAATGGTTGCGAGGGGATAGCACATGCTTGTTCCTATCAACAATCTGTTTATAGATCAAACCAACATTGATGTCAGTGAAGTACGTAATCACTATTCTTTATTCTCTAAGCTAGTATCAAACTTACCAACACCTATTATTGCACGGATGAATTGACACAACTTTCTTTTCACAATTATTGGAAAATTTAAACAATCCAAATACCATTATAAGTATTTAGTTTAGGGTGAATTATTAGAATTTATTGTGTAACTTTGCTTTTGTCTTAACCCTAGAGGAAATTAGTAATATGGAGTTTGGCCATCAATTATCAAGTATGATTAAAACTTAAATCTTAAAACCAACAAATATCAGATTAACGCAATATAACATATTTGATAAATAAATAAATATTAGAATTTATATATACATGGTTTGAATTGAAAAAAGAATTTTGAAATCCGATTCTTTTGAACAATGTTTTAAAAAATGGAACTGAAGTTGAATTCGAAATTTTTTAAATTTAAGGTTCAATTAGCTTAATCGATTAAATCTAATATTGAACCGTTTATTAAATAAATTAATAATATAGAACTAAATTTTATGGTATCAAATCATATATTCACAATTTAATAAAATAAATATTTTAAAAAATTTATTACATATTTAATACAACAATATCAATAGTACACATAATAACACAACATAATTGTACACTTAATTTCAACATTAATAATTCGAACAAATTAAAATATTAGAATAAAATAAGTTAAACTAATTCAAAAATAAATATAATATATAATATAAATTCAAATAATTAAGAAATTCGAGTTGAACAACAATAAAATTTACTTATTTGAACAACAATAATAAACAAATTCGAGTTGAACAACGATAAACAACTCATAACTGAACAACGACAAACAATATTGAGTTGAACGACAAATAATATTGAGTTGAACAGTGTGATTACGTTTGAAAGAGACGACATGATGATGGACCGTGCTTAAAAGAAAATCTATAATAGAGTGATATAACAACTTAGAAGTTTATATGATTGTAGAAAAAACAAGATTTTTTTGTGTGAATGAGGAGTGTTTTAAGTTTTTATATTGACATATTGAACTTTAAAAAAATTAAAAAAAAAAAGTCAATTTAAGGCATTTTTTGAATTGAGTGGTTTTACAAAACTGACTCTGGTTCTTACGTTCGAACAGTTCAATCTAATTTTTTCGATTTTACTTCAATTTTGATCCACTAACGATTTTGAAAGATAAATCGGACCAGATTCAACTCTGATTCCCAGTACAACCAATTTGGTGTGATTTTTAAAACATTACTTTTAAGTGATAATAGTGTTGATGTAAGTCTCTAAAGATCAATAATTTTATAATAAAACTTAAATTTAAATTTCATATCATATTAATTCTTTATAATAAAATGTTTTTATTTATTATATTTATTTTTAAAATAAAAAATAACTAAAATAGTCAATATATTTAATACAACATTAAGCGTGACTTAAATGTGAGACGCCTTTAAAAATAATGATGTTATACCAAATTTTGGAGATGAGATATTAAGTCTTCATATAGGTACTGTTAAGGTCCCAAAATAAGAGATCGATGATGTAGAAGGAGAAAGGCCTTCCGATACGAAAATACGAATCTCTAATGGGGTGATGTAGGATGGCTCTGTAAGGTTAGTGCTCCAACCTCTAAGTCACTGAAATTAAAAATGTGTAACTTGCAAGAGCGAGAATGAAATCGGTGTGTGGCAAGGCATATATATATGGTATATGGTTAAAATTATCCTTGTTTGATCTGGTGTGATCGATAAATTAGCATGTGTACTAATTTTCCAATGTAGTAATATCAGGATATCCCAAAATGTCGATCTCAAGGACTGCGTGATATTATAGAGTTTGTATTTTAATTCAATTGAATAAAAAAGTATTTAGGAGATTTTGATTTGGGTTGTTTGCAACAAAAGTTAAAATCAAAATAAATTTAATAGAGTATAAAATAATATGACAAAAAGCATCCTAGGAATGAGAGTTTGAACTTGAATTCGTTTGATATTCTAAATTATCCTCATAACAACTTGCTTTATTCTTATAGATTATTATTTCTTTAGTGTATTTATTCCCAAGTCTTTATTGAAGAAACCTTTAACTATTCAAATCAATTTCTATGACCATAGTGAATTGCAGATGAACTCAAGCATTTAGTTTTCAAGAACAAATCAGTTTTTAGATGGTATCCCTAGTCCTAGATGATATCTGATCTAAAATATTTCAATCAAGTGTTACTGTTGAAAGTCCTTCCTAGCAGGTAATCATAAATCAATTCTCAATTTGTCAGAAAGAGAAAAACATTAAACACAAAAAGAAATAAATCATATAGGAATAAAACCTCAGTTATTACAAATGTTAATTTAAAAATTCAAATTAAATCAAGAACAACGGCTCATCCCAGACATTGAAGGGTTTAACTACTCATAGTGTAAACAAAAGACATAATAAGAGTCATAAAAATTACATAATAATCACAAAAAAGGAAGCTTCAATGGAGGAATCCTTTGAACTTGGTGCTTCTCATTATTCCTATCGTGTTTTCCTTACTCCATGATGTTAGATTTCATTTGCCACTGGTCCCACGTTAATTCGAGTTATGACTTTATAGATATGATCAAAATACCACACGTACATCATGATGTAAAACATGCTAAAAAATAGACTTTGTGAATCCTTCTAAAAATTTGTCTTATTCCTTTTACAGTCGTTTCTTTGACATCCCCCAGCCTACAAAAAATGTTAGTACTTTCCCAAAAGATCATATGATGCATGGAACATTATTCAACATTAAAATCCTCATGCAATAGATAAAGTCTATAAAATCATCTAAATTTGATATGCAAACACTGATAAAACATCAAATTTACTGCTAAAACAATGATAAAATATAGTAAAATGGTGACTAATCATAACTCCAAACTTAACTTGTTGCTTATCCTCAAGAAATTTTTTGAAATAGAAAAATAATTTGGCATACCATCACAAATGAAGTCAAGAGTTTAAAGTGATATACCTCTTGGCTCCTTTGTAATCATCTCTTGCTAACCTAGAGCTTCACATGTTTACCAAGGTCAATTGATCTTCCGTGTTCTCACTTGATCATGCTACATCACCTATAATCTATCTACACATTCTCACCAAATCTCTCAAGTGATTATGTGTTTATAAGCTCAAAAATTTTCAAAATTTGGACCCTCAACAAAAATTTTCTTTGATTCATGGCACGACACTCTGAATGTATATAGGTTGTTTTTAATTTTGGTTGTGTTAGAGAGACTTAGGAAATTTTCGATAATATCGATATCGTCCTGACACCCTAAACCCCATAAATATGAAAAATCAATTTGAGTACCCATTATGTCAAAACCTTAAGTTCAGTTTTTAAAGTAACCCCTGAGTAGTTTATAATAGCATTCAACACCATCCTAAGCACACACTAAGTAAGAAGCCGATGCAAATAAGTGTATGATATCTGGTTTAAAATGAGAAGTTAAGAGAAAAAATGAATGATAAGATATGTTCCCTCTAAGTTAGGTGGTCCTCACCAGATCACTTAGCCCAACGGTACAGATTCTTTAAGTTAAATTGATGCTTAAGCATATTTACCAAGAAAAAGAGAAAAATGAAATATGATGAGATCATAGTCACAAACAGGTTTACTTACCATGTACGTGCAAGGATAAAGGGTTTAATGTGATTGTGCTTGAATGAAATGAGGTGAGAAAGAAGAAGATACGTAGGTTGAGTTATAATGGCATAATTCAGATTTGTATTCATAGAGAGGGAGTTTTTAAAATTGTGTCGTTACAATATCCTTGGTATTGATATTTAGTACCTATGAATCTAACACTAGCCTAGAATCCACGTATGATTAGAGTCTCGTTGTGCCTTTTTTTTCAAACCATACTGATTTATTTCTACAATGTTGGTTGATTGCTTGAGGACAAGCAATTGTCTAAGTGTGAGGGAGTTTGATAACATGAAAATATATCGTATATATCGACCTGATTCACATGCTATTTAGTGTCTTTTTATCATGTTCTCGTAGTATTATGTCGTATTATGTTTGTTTTCAGATAAGTAGCCAAATGATAGCCGTTCACGAAGAAACAAAGCAAAACAGATGAAAAACGGAGATTTTGGTGTAAATTGTACACGTGACATGTAACACCCATTTAAATTAATTTCATTTTCGGCGTTATTTTCACTCTTAGTACGTGCTTGCGTGGAATTTTGGGTTGTGGAGCAAGTTCCATAATATTCGAAATATGATTAATAATGATGATAATATGATAATTAGTAGAGTGTTACTAATATTAATATTATTATTAACTATAAATCATATTAATAATATTATTGGAATTAAGTTTATTATTAATTGAATTTTTTGAAATAAAAAGAATTGGGAGGAATATCATTATTTGGATTAAAAATGAGTTATTTGGATTAATAAGGGAATTATTGGAATAGAGGGCATTATGGGCAATTGAAAAGAAAAAGGGAAGGAAGAACACGGTAGAAAGAGGAGGAGAATACACGCACGCTTGTGGAGAAAAAGAGTGAACAAGATTTGGAGCTGAAGCAACAAGATCATCAAGGCTGAGAATTGTGAAGCTCTTTCATCATCAACACGAATTTGAGGTAAGGGGGGGGGGGGGGGGGGGGGAGAATTTTACGGTTAATTGGTTTTTGCATGAAATCGGTAGAAAAGGGGGAAAATCCCCAACCCCATTGATTATTGTTTGATGATGAATGCATGTGATTATTGCTGAGATTAAGTCGTTAGAGTATGCTAAATTCATTTGCATGTGCTGAGAAATATTGGGTTGAATGAATTTGAGGTTCTTGAGTAGTTTCGGAGTTATGCCGGAAGTTGGTAATTTGAGAAGATGATGCGTTTTATCGGATAGAATCGGGAATAAACCCGTAGCTTAGTTGTAGTGTGTTGTTAGTTAAGATTTTTCGATTTAATTGGGCGGAATCGGGAGTGGATGATGATTCTGGTGCACAAAAGTTTTCTGAATACGCAGGTGTTCGCTGGGCGAATGGGGGCGAGCCTTCCCCAAGCTTCGCCGGGCGAACTAGCCAGCGAGTGCTGGAAGAAGCTTCTGTCTGGCTTTGCCAAAAGTTTCTCCAAGAGAATGGCAGCGAGTGTTTGCTGCGGGGCTTTGTCGGGCGAATGCGCCAGCGAGCCTGACAGCAGGTTGTGTTTTTGCTGCTGTATGGTGTTGTTCCTCTGAGGACTTGGACCCTCGTTGGTCATGTGTGATGGGAGGCTTGCTGGAGAGCGGATGCGGGCATATGTTGGTGGTTGTAGGGCTGTTTGGCCGGTGTGTATCGCTAGTGGCATAATCATTGAATTATGCGTTATGTATGAATCGGTATGGATGTGTACGTGAGACGTGTGCACCGTGTGTGCGCTGCGTGTGAGATATGAGGATCAGCTTGATTGTTGCGCCTTGAGTGCGTTGTGTTGGTGTGTTGTGGTGAATGGATCCGTAAGGATCAGTACGCTCATTATGCGTTGCATTTGTATGCTGTTATGTGAGGTATTGGGTCAGTAGGACCGACATGCCTTGTGTGCATAGTATGTGATAATTTATGTGGTGAGCGAATCCGTGGGATCGACGCACTTGTGTGCTTGTTATGTATATATTTTATAATGTGAATGGATCCGGGGGATCGGTACGCCTTGTGCGTCGTGTATATGTATATGTTGTGGATCAATAGGATCGGTGTGCGCTTGGTGTACAAGATGTTGATGCGTGTGAATATTGTTGTGTGCTCTTGTAGAGGAGGGTGATGGCCCAGTGACCATCGGTATTGTGGTTGTGCTCCCGGTGAGGAGGGTGATGGCCATGTGTCCATCGATGTTGATGAGGTGCTCCCGTAGTGGAGGGTGATGGCCAGGTGTCCATCGGAGATGTGCTCCCGTTGTGGAGGGTTGATGGCCAGTTGCCCATCGGTGATATGTGCTCCTGTAAGGAGGGTTGATGGCCTGATGCCCATCGTGAATTGTGAGTCGGTATCGTATGTTATAGTTGTGAGAGTGCATTTGTTGCGTGATTGTACATTGTGGTTGATAGTGGGACCGTGAGTCCGGATGATATGTATATGAAATAGTATTATTATGATTTCTGCCTTTTATTTCATGTACTATTATACCATTATTATTTAATCGTAATTCTCACCCCTTTGTTGTCGTTGTGGTCTATGCTTCTTCGGAAGTACAGACAATCCAGGTGTTTAGCTTGTTGGATTGTGGTGTCTCTGTAGGGCTGCTCTGATATGTAACACCGGGGCATTTTGGGAGTTTTACTATCGATGTTGATATGTGTGCCCCTGTGGCGTATCTGTCTTTTGTATATGTGTAGTGATGTTTGTTGATGTTGTGTGTTTTGGGGCAGATGGGCGTTATTGTATATATGATGATGATGATGATGGATATGGATGATGTATGTATATAATATTTTGTGTTATGACGGACCATATCTTTTTCCGCTGCAATTTTATTGAAAAATTCAGTTAAATTATTTGGAAAAATACTTGTAGAAATTTTGATGTGTATTGCGGCATCCCGTTTGGGAGAGAAACTCTGATATGTGTTTTAATTGTTTGTTTTATTTTATTTTTGGAACGGGGTGTTACAAGTTGGTATTAGAGCAGGTCGGTCCGTCCGGCCAGTGTAGTGTGTTGAGTCTGTCTATAGGATAGAGTTGCTTGTTTTCTGTTAACCTGGACTGTTGTTGTTGAGCAGTATGGCTGGGAGGAATGACGCGGCGTTGGCTGCAGCGATGCAGGCTATGGCACAAGTGGTGGCCAACCAGAATCTGGTTGCGGGAGCTCAGTTTAAAGACCTGACGCAGTTCCAGAGCAACAAGCCACCAAAGTTTGAAGGTGGAATTCTGGATCTGGTAGCTGCACATAAATGGCTGAAGGCAATAGAGAAGATCTTCAGAACCATGGGGTGCAGTGATGAGCAGAAGGTGAGGTTCGGTACTCACATGCTCGATGGGGAGGCCGAGGCTTGGTGGGATAATTGCCGTCAGAGGATGGAAGCTTCGGGGACTCCGATTACTTGGGAGGTGGTTCGGTCTGGATTTCTGGAGAAGTATTTTCCAGAAGATGTCAGAAGTGCTAAAGAGGTGGAATTTTTGGAATTGAAACAGGGCAGTATGTCGGTAGTCGAGTATGCGGCTAAGTTTAAGGAGCTGGCTTAGTATTGTCCTCATTACAATACTGAGGAAGCTATGACTTCAAAGTGTCTGAAATTTGAGAATGGGCTGAGGCCAGAGATCAAGATGGGAATTGCATGTCAGAAAATCAGGAGCTATCTTGAGTTGGTGAGTAGGAGTCGTATCTATGATAACGATAACCGTGCGAGGATCGCACACTACAAGGCGACAAGTGATCGTAAGGGTAAGCAAAGGTTCGGTGGTACTCCTTACAATGTTCCGACTGGTAAGGGGAAGTTCAAGGGTGCTGTTGATAGGAAGCCCAGAGAGGGTAGGGCGTTGGCTGGTACGAAGTGTTTCCGGTGCGGTGGCATGGGTCATCGTGCCAATGATTGTCTTCCTGATGCAAAAAAGTGCTTCAAGTGTGGGAAGTCGGGCCATGTGATGGCAGATTGTAGGACTAATATGCCTACTTGTTATAACTGTGGTGAGAAGGGCCACATTAGTACTCATTGTGAGAAGCCGAGGAGGGCTCAGGCGCCTCAAGTGGCGGGTAAAGTATTTGCAGTCGTGGGAACTCAAGCGGAAGATGGAGAACGTTCGATCAAAGGTACTTGTTTTATCAATAACATTCCTTTGACTGCTATGATTGATACGGGTGCAACCCACTCGTTTATCTCTGTTGATTGTGTGAAGAGGTTAGGTTTGGTGCCAACTACTCTTGAGCGGCAGATGACTATTGAAACTCCCTTGATTGGTTCAGTGACTACTTCGCTTGTGTGTTTGAAGTGTCCGTTGACTATCTTTGGCCGAGACTTCGGTGTGGATTTGATCTGTTTGCCACTTGGTGGTTTGGATGTTATACTCGGTATGAACTGGTTGGAGTTCAACCAAGTATACATCGATTATTTTCGGAAAGTGTTATTGTTTTTGACTCCTAAAGAGGAAGCGTTGGCAGATTCCTTGTCTAGTAAGGAATTGAGAACCTTGTTGGAAGATGAAGCGCATGTGTTTGCTTTATTTGCATCACTGTTTGTTGACAACAAGGCATTGTTGGATGAGTTAGATGTGGTGAATGAGTTTCTGGAGGTGTTCCCGGATGATATTACTGAGTTGCCTCTGAAGAGAGAGGTTGAGTTTACCATTGATCTTGTTCCTGGTACGAGGCCTATTTCAATGGCTCCGTACAGGATGTCGGCAGTGGAGTTGGCCGAGTTGAAGACTCAGATTGGAGAGTTGTTGGATAGAAAGTTTATTAGACCAAGTGTGTCGCCATCGGGAGCCCCAATATTGTTAGTGAAGAAGAAGGACGGTAGCATGCATTTGTGCATTGATTACCGACAATTGAACAAAGTGACAATTAAGAACAAATATCCTCTTCCAAGGATCGATGATTTGATGGATCAGTTGGTGGGAGCTCGTGTGTTTAGTAAGATCGACTTGAGGTCGGGTTATCATCAGATAAGAGTGAGAGAATGTGATATTCAGAAGACGGCGTTTAGGACTCGATATGGACATTACGAGTATGCAGTAATGCCTTTCGGAGTGTCTAATGCATCGGGTGTGTTTATGGAATATATGAACCGTATCTTCCATTCTTATTTGGATCAGTTTATTGTCGTGTTCATTGATGGCATTCTGGTTTATTCTAAGTCTGAGGAAGAGCATGCGGAACATTTAAGGATCGCTTTACAAGTGTTGAAGGATAACAAGTTGTTTGCTAAGTTATCGAAGTGTGAGTTCTGGTTGAAGACGGTGAGTTTTCTGGGGCATGTTATTTCGGGTGATGGTGTTTCTATGGATCCATCTAAGGTGAGGGCGGTGTTACAGTGGAACCACCAAAGACGGTAACAGAGGTCAGAAGCTTTTTGGGCTTAGCAGGGTATTACCGAAGATTCATTGAAGGCTTTTCTAGATTGGCCTTGCCGTTGACTCAGTTGGCAAGGAAAGATCAAGTGTGTAAGAACAGAGTATGCCTAAGAGGGGGGGTGAATTAGGACTTTTGAAATTTTTCCGGTTTTTATATTGTTCTTGGAAATATACTGGATGGTGTTCTTGGTTATGAAAAGCAGTAAATCAACAGAAAGAAAGAAAGACACAGGATTTATAGTGGTTCCCCTCACAATCCGAGAGTACTCCACTCCCCTTTCAACATGAAAGAGAATTTTCACTATTGTTTAAAACAGTACAACCTATCACACCATCAACCGGTGAGGCCTACTATCAAACAATAAAAAACTCACAAGTGTACAAGAACAATCCTCTTGTAAACACTCACCCTTGTGTCCAACAATCCTGGATCACAAGTCAAAAATAAATAATTGTAATGAATTTGGATTGAGTATAACTGTCAAAGTAATCTTCTCCAATGAATCAAAATTCACTCTTTGTAATTTTTCAATACAAGTGTTCAATGAATATGAAATTTTCAATGCAAGTATGAACACTTTTGAAAAATGAATTTGATTCTAAGATAATTTTAAAATGAGTATTGGAGATTGAAAAGTTTTGAGTTATGTTCTATTTTTTTTTCAAGAATGAAAAACTCAGAATTTATATGAGTAAAATAACCTTTCACAAAAGGTATGATTTTAAAAGATTCAAACCATGAAAAGGTATGATTTTAAAATAATTTTTGAACTCAAAACAAAGCAATTTTTTACTGCACGTTCAGTGTTAATCGGTTAACCCATATGGTTAATCGGTTAACACTGGTACGTTAGCCCAGAAAATTCAAAATTCAAATTGGTTAACCGGTTAACCCATATGGTTAATCGGTTAACACTGCTAATTTTCAGAAAAATGCTTTTTAAAATTAATGTTATACCATTTTTAAGGTTACAAAAACATGCTTATGTATTATGCACAAAAGATTGATGTTTTTGAACACTTGTATATCAAATTATAAAGGTGGATTTGATATACCAGTAATGCAGCCAAGTCTGGAAGAATCAGTTCCATATGTAGCTTGACTTGAAAGATAGCTTGATGACTTTATCTTGATGACTTTGAACGGCTTGTCTTTTTGCAATCAAGAGATGACCTTGAGTAGTATTGACATCATCAAAACTTGAGACTGAAGCATGCTTCTACATTCTCCCCCTTTTTGATGATGGCAATCAAAAAAGTTGTGCGATATCTCTTGGTTCTTGATCTGGTTCTCCCCCTATGTCTAGCAACTCCCCCTATCTTAACAGAGAAAAAAAATCTGCACACAGAGAGATATTAACAGAACCAAGCTCTTCTCCCCCTTTGACATCAGCAAAAAGGAAGAGCTTTCAAAGAAATCACAAGATAGCAACATATATAGTAATAAGCACATGCAAAGCCAAGTAAACACAAAGCACAAACAGTAGTACATATAAAATGCAGCAAATAGAAATTGTACTTGTTACAATAAAACATAGTTCAAATGAAAGCATAAAAACTTATAACTAGAAATCAAAGCAATAAAAACAACAGCAGCAACATATTCTCTAAAAATCCTCATCCGCCATATCCTCCTCCTCTTCTTCTTCTTCATTTTCTTCATCAGATACAACAGGGCTGTCAGGGTTGGTATGGTGAGAAGAAAGGACAAGGTTCCGGAGGGAAGCAATGGCCCGGGAGGTTTCTCTATGCTGAGTCATGATAGTTTGGTAAAGGAACTCGTTGGTAATGCCTCCTGCAGGTACGGGAAAGGCCTGGTTAGCATTGGCTCCTTCTTCTGAGTACTTGTAAGTACCGTCATTATCCTTAAAAATTCCAGTGTTCTTGACAATTGTAATCTCGTTGATCTCATTGGTGGTTGATTTCATCTTGATGGTTGGTTCACGGTTAAGATCCAAGGTAGTCAATTCCAAAATTCTTGATATCAGCCGTGCATAAGGAAGACGGGTCGACATAGATAGTTGTTGTTGAAGGTGATACATGATGGTCAGAATCCAATTGACACGAATCTTGTTCTTGATGGCGAAAAGAAGTTGCATTTCCAGATCATTAATTTGTGCATGATTCGAATCCTTGGGAATCAGCACATAGCAGATTATATAGTGAAGCATCCGATCAGAGACGGTAAGATTCTTTGCATATCACAACAGACGAGCAGTACGTTGGTTGGCGATAATCATCTCCTTTGGAAATCTGCAGATCTGATAATAGAACTCCATCTTGTCGTAGTTGGACCACGGCCCTTCCACGTGGTTAACTCCCTTTCTCAGAAAGTACCCAGATGATGGTATGTTCAGCATTGCAGCAACATCAGACAAATTTTCTTCAACAACACAGTCTCTAACAATTGTTTTCATAATATGCTCATCATTTGCATTTAGAAACACAGACAGTTTATGCAAAAAGGATTTGACAAGATCCGGGTAGCAGTTTCCAGAATCAGACACAAATTTATCGATCCTCTGATATTTGAGCAAAGAAGGAAAATCAAAAGATATTGCAGGAACAGCTCGAAGATTCACATACTTTACCGGCATAAGTTGACGAACACGCACTTTGAAATCCATCCGTCTCTTTTTGGTGGTTTCCATTGGAATACTGTCGTCATCTGATTCTGATGCAGAATGGTGTTCTGGAAGTTTTCCCTTGCCGAGGTTTGATGCTGAAGCCATGGATGGAGGTTTGAGAGGTTGTGGGTTCTGAGGAAGTTAGGGTTTGAGAAGTTGTGGGGAGTTTTTCCAACTTTTAAGAGTGGGAGAGAGAAGTTAGGATTTAAGAGGGAATGTGGATTTTGGATATGGATGTGGATATTTAAGAGAATATGAACCACACAAAATATATAAAGAAAAATATAAAATTTTCAAAAAATTTAATTAATTTTCATTTCTGATTTTTTTGAAAAATTAACAGTGTTAATCGGTTAACCATATAGGTTAATCGGTTAACACATTAAAAAATTTAATCAGAATTGAAAAATTAACAGTGTTAATCGGTTAACCCATATGGTTAATCGATTAACATGCTCGAATTTTTGAAAAATACATAAAAACAGAATGCATACACATGAAAACATATCACAATTAATGCATACATATAATAGAGACAAGGATCAGATGTCACCTTCATCAAGAATCCCAAGTTCTCTCCGAATTTTGTAGAATGATTCTTTTGCCAAAGGCTTGGTGAAGATGTCGGCGAGTTGGTTGTGTGTGTCGACGAAAGTAACATCAACATCTCTGTTTAATACGTGATCTCGAAGGAAATGATGCCGGATATCAATGTGCTTTGTTCTGGAATGCATAACCGGATTCTTTGTGATATTTATGGCACTAGTATTGTCACACCGTAGAGGAATGCATCCGAGGTCAACACCATAATCCAGAAGTTGTTGTTTCAGCCATAAAATCTGTGCACAGCAACTTCCTGCGGCGATGTATTCTGCTTCGGCGGTGCTGAGTACTACACAAGCTTGCTTCTTGCAGGCCCATGATACTAGAGCATTTCCGAGAATATGACATGTACCACTTGTACTTTTTCTATCGGTTTTGCATCCTGCATAGTCAGCGTCAGAATAACCAACTAAAGAACAAATACTACCTTTAGGATACCATAATTCGACGTTGGTCGTTCCTTTGAGATACTTGATAATTCTCTTCACAGCAGTGAGATGCGATTCCTTCTGATTTGCTTGGAAGCGCGCACACAAACAAACACTAAACATAATGTCAGGACGACTTGCCGTCAAATATAGTAATGAACCAATCATACCTCGATATTTAGTAATATCAACTAGAGTACCAGATTCATCTTGATCAACATACGTTCCGGATCCCATAGGAGTAGACATCATCTTGCAACTATCCAAATCGAATTTCTTTATTAATTCCTTACAGTACTTGGATTGGTTGAGGAAGATTCCATCCTTGGTTTGCTTGATTTGTAGTCCAAGAAAATAATTTAACTTTCCCATCATGGACATCTCGAATTCTTCTCGCATCATGAGTGAGAATTCTTCGCACAGTTCTTTGTTTGTTGATCCAAATATGATGTCGTCGACGTAGACTTGTACTAACAAGGTGTTACCCTTGATCTTCTTTATAAACAGCGTCTTGTCAACCTTTCCTTTTGTAAATCCTTTCTCACATAAGAAGTTGCTAAGGTGATCATACCATGCTCGTGGTGCTTGTTTTAAACCGTAGAGAGCCTTCTTCAGTTTGAAAACATGTGAGGGATTTTTGAAGTCTTCAAAACCCGGAGGTTGTTTGACGTAGACTTCCTCATTAATGTATCCATTCAGGAAAGCGCTTTTGACATCCATCTGGAATAACTGAAAATTCATAGAACAAGCGTAAGCACGTAGTAATCTAATTGCTTCTAACCTTGCTACCGGAGCGAATGTTTCATCAAAATCAATTCCTTCCTCCTGGTTGTAGCCTTGTGCGACCAATCTTGCCTTGTTACGAACTATAATCTCGTTCTCGTCAAGTTTGTTCTTGAACACCCATCTGGTTCCTATAATATGTTTATTGTCCGGTTTTGGTACAAGGGTCCAAACTTGATTTCTTTCGAACTGATTAAGTTCTTCTTGCATTGCTATAATCCATTGGTCGTCGCCTAAAGCTTCATCGATCTTTGATGGTTCAATTTGAGATACAAATGCCATGTTGAGACAAGCATCCTTTAAATTAAGTCTAGTTGCAACGCCTTGACTAATATCACCAATAACTTTATCAATTGGGTGATCTCTGTGTGTTCTCCATTCTTTTGGAAGATCTTGATTTTCTTGAGTAACATCTTCTTGTAAAGTTGTTTGATCTTTTGAAACAATTTCTTCATTTTGTGAAGTATCTACAAAATCATCATCATCATCCAAAACAATATTATCCTCTTTCGAGGGGTTAGTCTCATCAAACGAAACATGAATGGACTCTTCAATGGTAAGAGTTCTTTTATTAAAAATTCTAAAAGCTTTACTATAAAGAGAGTAACCAAGAAATATACCTTCGTCGGACTTCTCATCAAACTTACCGAGATTGTCCTTATTGTTGTTGAGAACGAAGCATTTGCAGCCAAATATGTAGAAGAATGATATATTTGGTTTCCTTCCCTTGAACAACTCATACGGAGTCTTTTTGAGTAGCGGTCGAATATTCACGCGGTTGCTTACAAAGCATGCCGTGCTTACTGCTTCTGCCCAGAAATATTTTGGAAGATTTGTGTCGCTGAGCATTGTTCTAGCAAGTTCAACTAGTGAACGATTCTTCCGTTCTACGACGCCGTTTTGTTGAGGAGTTCTTGGTGCCGAAAAATTATGAGAAATTCCATGTTCCTCGCAAAATTCTTCAAAGTCTGAATTTTGAAATTCTCCACCGTGGTTGCTTCTTATGGAGGCTATAGTGAGTGACTTCTCGTTTTGAATTTGTTTTGCATACTTTTTGAATGCTTTAAACGCATCATTTTTCTGTACTAAAAACATTGTCCAGGTATATCGAGAAAAATCATCAACAATAACTAAAGCATAAATACTACCTCCAAAACTCTTCGTTCTTGATGGACCAAAAAGATCCATGTGCAACAATTGAAGTGGTCTTGATGTAGAAACCACTTGCTTGGATTTGAAAGTTGTCTTGGTCTGTTTTCCCTTTTGACATGCATCGCATAATTTATCCTTGATGAATTTTATCTTTGGAAGCCCAACAACCAGATCATGCTTGATTAATTTGTTTAAATGCTCCATGTGAATGTGAGCAAATCTTTTATGCCAAAGCCATGCCTCGTTGTTGTTCGCCATAAGACACTTTACCTTCAAGGAAGAGTCATCAAAAGAGATCATAAAAATATTATTATATCTTTTACCTTTTAGCAGAATCTCATGAGTGACTTCGTGTTCGATCAAGCATTCCTTCTTTGTGAAGTTGATTTTGAACCCTTTGTCACACAATTGACTGATGCTAAGCAGGTTATGCTTAAGGCCTTCAACAAAAAGAACGTCTTCGATGATTGTACATGGAGGTGCACCAATGGTTCCAACTCCAAGAATTTTTCCTTTATTATCATCACCGTAAGTGACGTATCCTTTGGCCTTTAATGATAGACTTGAAAATTTGTTTATATCTCCCGTCATATGCTTCGAGCAACCACTATCAAGATACCATTCATTTGTGGTTGTCTTCAAGCATACCTACAAAACAAAATTAGGTAGTGTTAGGTACCCAAGTTGCTTTGGGTCCTTGATAGTTAGTACCTTTTTCCACCCACACATAATGCCCCTTTGCAACACCAATATTACGTACATAGCAGGCATTAGGTGTGTGTCCTTTAATACCACAATAAAAACATGTAGGCTGAAAATGACTTCTATATCTAGGAATATAATTCTTTTTCTTATTAATTCTTTTCTTGTTATGATTTTGATGCAGAGTTTTAGAAGTGCTTGTCTCTTCCTTCACAATTTGTTCACTTGCTCTTACAAAAATGGTCTTATTGGTGCTTGGTTTTGAAAATTTAGAATATCCCAATCCACTTTTATCATTAGGATACCTTTGATGTTTAAGAATCTCTTCCAAGCCAATTTGACCTTTTTCGTATCTTTCTAAAACTCTTTTGAGTTGAACAATTTGAAAAGACAAAGACTCACAATTCTTACATACAAGACTTTGTTTTTCATCCATCACTTTTTGTTTTTCATCTTCAATATTTTTCAAGAAATCAGAATTTTGTTTTTCTAAAAGTAAAATTCTTTTCTTTTGTGATGAGATGTCTTTATACAAAGTCTTGCACTCTTTTAGAAGTTCATCTATAACTTCTTGTGCATCATTATCATAGACAGAAAAATTACTACTAACCTCATTTTCGTCATCGGAATGGTGAGAGGCCATTAAGGCAATATTTGCACATTCATCGTTATCTGATTCCGATGATGAACTCACTTCGTTGTCGTCCCATGCGACATAAGCCTTCTTTGTTTTGAAATCCTTCTTGCCCTTGAATTTTCCTTTATTTGCGAGTTTTGGGCAGTCTGGCTTTATGTGACCTTGTTTTCCACATTCATAACATGTAATTTCTTGGTTTGATGTGGATGCCTCCTTTTTCCTGAAATGTCTATTCTTTTTAGAAAAAGAAGAAGTTTTATTATTATTGAAAAACTTACCAAGCTTCTTTACTAGAAGCATGAAATTTTCGTCTTCGGAAGATTCGTCAATTTTGTCATCCTTTGTGTCAGCCTTCAAGGCAATTCCTTTGGACTTCTTGTCTTGACTTTCATGTTTCTCAAGTCTTCCAAGTTCCAGTTCATGCTCTTGAAGTTTCCCGAATAATGAAGCGGATGTCATCGTTGAAAGACTTTTCTTTTCCGAAATGGCAGTCACTTTTGGTTGCCATTCTCTTGTCAAGGATCTTAGGACTTTTAAGTTGAGATCATCGTTGGTGAAGGTCTTCCCAAGAGCAATCAGGTGATTTGTTAGATGAACGAACCTCTTTTGCAAGGCAACAATAGATTCACCGGGCTGCATACGGAACATCTCATATTCTTGACTTAACGTGTTAAGTCTTGATCTTTTTACTTCTGCTGTTCCTTCATGCGTTTCTACCAAGGTATCCCAAATCTGTTTTGCCGATTGACACTGTGATATGCGAAAGAATTCATCCATACTGAGAGCGTTTTGAAGTATGTTGATTGCTTTCTTCTCATTCAAGATTCTCTTCTTGTCATCTTCATCATATGAGGATTTGATCTTTGGGGTTCCAACACCATTTACCACACTTGTAGGAACATGTAGGCCAGTTTCAACGGTTTCCCATATACCATCTCCTTGAGCCTCAAGATGTGCCTTCATACGGATTTTCCAAAAATCAAAGTATTCTCCAGAAAAGAGTGGTGGTTTGTTACTACTTCCACCATCTTTGAAAACCGGGTTGGTACTTGCGGAAGCCATACTGAATCGTTAGGAACAGGTTACCTTAACCTGCTCTGATGCCAATTGTAAGAACAGAGTATGCCTAAGAGGGGGGGTGAATTAGGACTTTTGAAATTTTTCCGGTTTTTATATTGTTCTTGGAAATATACTGGATGGTATTCTTGGTTATGAAAAACAGTAAATCAACAGAAAGAAAGAAAGACACAGGATTTATAGTGGTTCCCCTCACAATCCGAGAGTACTCCACTCCCCTTTCAACATGAAAGAGAATTTTCACTATTGTTTAAAACAGTACAACCTATCACACCATCAACCGGTGAGGCCTACTATCAAACAATAAAAAACTCACAAGTGTACAAGAACAATCCTCTTGTAAACACTCACCCTTGTGTCCAACAATCCTGGATCACAAGTCAAAAATAAATAATTGTAATGAATTTGGATTGAGTATAACTGTCAAAGTAATCTTCTCCAATGAATCAAAATTCACTCTTTGTAATTTTTCAATACAAGTGTTCAATGAATATGAAATTTTCAATGCAAGTATGAACACTTTTGAAAAATGAATTTGATTCTAAGATAATTTTAAAATGAGTATTGGAGATTGAAAAGTTTTGAGTTATGTTCTATTTTTTTTTTCAAGAATGAAAAACTCAGAATTTATATGAGTAAAATAACCTTTCACAAAAGGTATGATTTTAAAAGATTCAAACCATGAAAAGGTATGATTTTAAAATAATTTTTGAACTCAAAACAAAGCAATTTTTCACTGCACGTTCAGTGTTAATCGGTTAACCCATATGGTTAATCGGTTAACACTGGTACGTTAGCCCAGAAAATTCAAAATTCAAATTGGTTAACCGGTTAACCCATATGGTTAATCGGTTAACACTGCTAATTTTCAGAAAAATGCTTTTTAAAATTAATGTTATACCATTTTTAAGGTTTCAAAAACATGCTTATGTATTATGCACAAAAGATTGATGTTTTTGAACACTTGTATATCAAATTATAAAGGTGGATTTGATATACCAGTAATGCAGCCAAGTCTGGAAGAATCAGTTCCATATGTAGCTTGACTTGAAAGATAGCTTGATGACTTTATCTTGATGACTTTGAACGGCTTGTCTTTTTGCAATCAAGAGATGACCTTGAGTAGTATTGACATCATCAAAACTTGAGACTGAAGCATGCTTCTACAAAGTGTTTGTGTGGGATGCTGCTTGTGAAGAGAGTTTTGAGGAACTGAAACAGAGATTGACTTCAGCGCCGGTGTTGGTGTTACTGAATCCGTGTGAGCCTCTTGTGGTATATTGTGATGCGTCCAAAATGGGATTGGGCAGAGTTCTTATGCAGAATGGAAAAGTGGTAGCCTATGCTTCGCGGCAATTGAGGGTGCATGAGCAGAACTATCCTACTCATGACCTTGAATTGGTGGCGATAGTTTCTGTGTTGAAGATTTGGCGACATTATTTATATGGTTCGAGGTTTGAGGTATTCAGTGATCATAAGAGTTTGAAATATTTCTTTGATCAGAAGGAGCTAAATATGCGGCAGAGGAGATGGTTGGAATTCTTGAAGGATTATGATTTTAGGTTGAGTTATCACCCAGGGAAAGCGAATATGGTTGCGGATGCGTTGAGCAGAAATACAATTCATATGTTGACATTGATGGTAAAAGAGATGGAGCTTATTGAGCAGTTTCGAGATTTGAGCATGGTTTGTGAGTTTACATTGGATGGTGTGACTTTGGGTAAATTGCAAGTGAAGAATGATTTCTTGGACATGATTAAGGAACATCAGAAGTTGGATGTGAAACTTGTGGATTTGACGCGAGAGGCCGGAAGTGACTCCGGTAGTGATTTCAGGTTGGATAGTGCGGGTGTGTTGAGGTTTCGGGGCAGAATTTGTGTGCCGGATAATGATGAGTTGAAGAAGTCGATCTTGGACGAAGGACATCGTAGTAGCCTGAATGTTCATCCAGGAGCTACGAAGATGTATCAGGACTTGAAAAAGTTGTTTTGATGGTCGGGCATGAAAAAGGATATTGCTCGATATGTCTATGCTTGTTTAGTTTTTCAGAAGTCAAAGGTGGAGCATCAGAGACCTTCTGGGATGATGCAACCGTTAGAGATTCCGGTTTGGAAGTGGGATTGTATTGCTATGGACTTTGTTACAGGTTTGCCGAATACGGCGAGAGGATTTGATGCCATTTGGGTGATTGTGGATCGGCTTACGAAGTCTGCACACTTTGTACCGATCAGTATTAGCTTTCCGTTGGAAAAGCTTGCAGAGATTTATATTCGGGTAATTGTGAAACTGCACGGTATACCGTTAAGCATTGTGTCGGATAGAGATCCGAGATTCACTTCTGTGTTTTGGAAGAGTTTACAAGAGGCCTTGGGTACTGAGTTGAAGCTGAGTTCAGCTTATCATCCGCAGAAGGATGGGCAGTCGGAGCGGACTATTCAGACCTTGGAGGATTTGTTGTGGGCTTGTGTGTTGGAGAAAGGTGGTATGTGGGATATTCATTTGCCTTTGGTAGAGTTCACGTACAACAACAATTACCATTCCAGTATCGGGATGGCACCGTTTAAGGCTATGGTAGGAGGTGCAGGACTCCTTTGTGTTGGTATGAGTCGGGTGAGCGTGTTGTGTTGGGACCAGAGTTGGTACAGCAGACTACTGAGACAATACAGATGGTCCGTGAAAAGATGAAAGCATCTCAGGATCGGCAGAAGAGTTATTATGATAACCGCAGGAAAGAGTTGGAATTCAGTGTGGGAGACCATGTATTCTTGAGGGTTAACCCAGTGACGGGTGTTGGACGTGCCTTGAAGTCCAAGAAGTTGGATCCAAAGTTTTTCGGACCGTATCAGATCTTGTAGCGGGTTGGTACTGTGGCTTATAGGGTGGCGTTGCCGCTGGAGCTTTCGAACTTGCATGACGTGTTTCACGTGTCGCAACTTCGGAAGTATGTTCACGACCCGTCTCACGTGATTCAGAGGGATGAAGTCCAATTTAGAGAGAATCTAATTGTGGAGTCGTTGCCATTGAGAATTGAGGATCGCAAGATGAAACGACTTAGAGGAAAAGAGATACCGTTGGTGAGAGTGGCTTGGGGAGGTGCTGCAGGTGGCAGTGTGACCTGGGAATTGGAAAGCAGGATGCGGGAAGCGTATCCAGAGTTGTTTCCATCAAGTATTTTCGAGGATGAAAATAATTAAAGTGGGGGAGAGTTGTAACCCCCATTTTAATTAATTTCATTTTCGGCGTTATTTTCACTCTTAGTACGTGCTTGCGTGGAATTTTAGGTTGTGGAGCAAGTTCCATAATATTCGAAATATGATTAATAATGATGATAATACGATAATCAGTAGAGTGTTACTAATATTAATATTATTATTAATTATAAATCATATTAATAATATTATTGGAATAAAGTTTATTATTAATTGGACTTTTTGAAATAAAAAGAATTGGGAGGAATATCATTATTTGGATTAAAAATGAGTTATTTGGATTAATAAGGGAATTATTGGAATAGAGGGCATTATGGGCAATTGAAAAGAAAACGGGGAGAAAGAACACGGTAGAAAGAGGAGGAGAATACATGCACGCTTGTGGAGAAAAAGAGTGAACAAGATTTGGAGCTGAAGCAACAAGATAATCAAGGCTGAGAATTGTCAAGCTCTTTCATCATCAACACGAACTTGAGGTAAGGGGGGGAGAATTTTACGGTTAATTGGTTTTTGCATGAAATCGGTAGAAACGGGGGAAAATCCCTAACCCCATTGATTATTGTTTGATGATGAATGCATGTGATTATTGCTGAGATTAAGTCGTTAGAGTATGCTAAATTCGTTTGCATGTGCTGAGAAATATTGGGTTAAATGAATTTGTAGTTCTTGAGTAGTTTTAGAGTTATGCCGGAAGTTGGTAATTTGAGCAGATGATGCGTTTTATCGGATAGAATCGGGAATAGACCCGTAGCTCAGTTTTAGTGTGTGGTTAGTTGAGAGTTTTCGATTTAATCGGGCGGAATCAGGAGTGGATGATGATTCTGGTGCACATAATTTTTCTGAATACGCAGGTGTTCGCTGGGCGAATGGGGGCGAGCCTTCGCCAAGCTTTGCCGGGCGAACTAGCCAGCGAGTGCTGGAAGAAGCTTCTGTCTGGCTTCGCCAGAGGTTTCACCAGGCGAATGGCAGCGAGTGTTCGCTGCGGGGCTTCGCCGGGCGAACGCGCCAGCGAGCCCGACAGCAGGTTGTGTTTTTGCTGCTGTCTGGTGTTGTTCCTCTGAGGACTTGGACCCTCGTTGGTCATGTGTGATGGGAGGCTTGCTGGAGAGCGGATGCGGGCATATGTTGGTGGTTGTAGGGTTGTTTGGCCGGTGTGTATCGCTAGTGGCATAATCATTGAATTATGCGTCATGTATGAACCGGTGTGGATGTGTACGTGAGACGTGTGCACTGTGTGTGCGCTGCGTGTGAGATATGAAGATCAGCTTGATCGTTGCGCCTTGAGTGCATTGTATTGGTGTGTTGTGGTGAATGGATCCGTGAGGATCAGTACGCTCATTATGTGTTGCATTTGTATGCTGTTATGTGAGGTATTGGGTCAGTAGGACTGACATGCCTTGTGTGCATAGTATGTGATAAATTGTGTGGTGAGCGGATCTGTGGGATCGACGCACTTGTGTGCTTGTTATGTATGTATTTTATCATGTGAATGGATCCGTGGGATTGGTACGCCTTGTGCATCGTGTATATGTATATGTTGTGGATCAATAGGATCGGTGTGCGCTTGGTGTGCGAGATGTTGATGCGTGTGAATATTGTTGTGTGCTCCTGTAGAGGAGGGTGATGGCCCAGTGACCATCGGTATTGTGGTTGTGCTCCCGGTGAGGAGGGTGATGGCCATGTGTCCATCGATGTTGATGAGGTTCTCCCGTAGTGGAGGGTGATGGCCAGGTGTCAATCGGAGATGTGCTCCCGTTGTGGAGGGTTGATGGCCAGTTGCCCATCAGTGATATGTGCTCCTGTAAGGAGGGTTGGTGGCCCGGTGCCCATCGTGAATTGTGAGTCGGTATCGTATGTTATAGTTGTGAGAGTGCATTTGTTGCGTGATTGTACATTGTGGTTGATAGTGGGACCGTGAGTCTGGATGATATGTATATGAAATAGTATTATTATGATTTCTGCCTTTTATTTCATGTACTATTATACCATTATTATTTAATCGTAATTCTCACCCCTTTGTTGTCGTTGTGGTCTGTGCTTCTTCGGAAGTACAGACAATCCAGGTGTTTAGCTTGTTGGATTGTGGTGTCTCCGTAGGGATGCTCTGATATGTAATATCGGGGCGTTTTGGGAGTTTTACTGTCGATGTTGATATGTGTGCCCCTGTGGCGTATCTGTCTTTTGTATATGTGTAGTGATGTTTGTTGATGTTGTGTGTTTTGAGGCAGATGGCCGTTATTGTATATATGATGATGATGATGATGGATATGGATGATGTATGTATATAATATTTTGTGTTATGACGGACCATATCTTTTTCCGCTGCAATTTTATTGAAAAATTCAGTTAAATTATTTGGAAAAATACTTGTGGAAATTTTGATGTGTATTGTGGCGTCCCGTTTGGGAGAGAAACTTTGATATGTGTTTTAATTATTTGTTTTATTTTATTTTGGGAACGGGGTCTTACATGGCATCCCACATGCGTTGGCCATGGAGGTAGCCATGAGCTGGACCATTTCTCCCACGACTCAATAGTTACAAGACCATGTCCACCACCTCTTGTACACATGGAGGACGACATGTCTAGATGGTGGGCGCCATCTTTGATTTTGGTGGTCCAGTCAAAGGCAGTTGAAGAATGAAGCCCGCGACTACCACTTTTATCTCCCACGAACTTTGAAGCTTCAACTTGGCTTCCAAGGCATCTTACTAGTATAAATAGGACCTAGTTTTCACACTTTGGATCATCTAGTCTTAGTTCTCAGCATAGGCATATATTTAGTTGTTAAAGCGATAAACCGTCACATCAAAGGGTTATCACACCATTGTTGCAACTAAGGTTGGATCATCGTAGCGTAGAAACTTTAATATTTCTGTCATTTTACTTTCAATTTAGATTTACTTTCCAGCACTGTACCAGATTCAAGTCTCTGATTTGGAGCAGGTTTTATTTTACTCGCACTTATTTATTTACTGCCTTTTATTTTAGAGATCTGTTTCTAAAAGAGAACTTAAGAGTGACATTTCGGTACTTACCTTTGGAAACTGATCATGTGTTTATTTTACTTGTACTTATTTACTTATCACTTTTATTTTAGAGATTTGTTTCTAAAAGGGAACCTAAGGATGACACTTCGGTTCTTACCTTTGGAAACCAATCACGCATTTAATTTCTGCACAATCTACTTATCGCTTTTTATTTTAAAGATTATTCTCCAAGAGTGAACTTAAGCGTAACACTTTTGTTCATACTTTTGGGAATCAATCACACCTTTATCTTTCCATACGATTTAATTATTGTCTTTTATTTCCAAGATTTTTTTCTAAGAGTGAACTCAAGCGTGACACTTGTGTTCGTCTGAAAACTAATCACGCATTTATTTTACCGCACGATTTACATATTTCTTTTATTTCCAAGATTCGTTTTCTAAACTGAACCTAAGGGTGACACTTCCGTTCATTCGAAAACCAATCACACACGTTTTATTTCCCTATATGATTTATTCTACAAGCAAAGTATTTATTATGTTTAGCACCGTCTTGTCCAGCTAAATCTGTTGTGCTGGGATGTGAGGACCGTCTTTACAACGATATACCACATGTTGTATATGTAGAAATACTTTAGAGGTTGTTTTGGATTTTAATACAACTTTTCTGAACTTAAATTGATCGGTTGTTATGTGAACGGGACCGTGTTTTTATTGGCGTAACGACCGTGACTATGTCCAATAAGATCGAAAGTCGTCCGACACTTTAGATAATAGTTGGTTAGTTCTTAATTGGTAAAAACAGCGAAAGCGCTTTATTAATTAATTAGGAAAGTTTGATATTATTAGAAAGTGATTTTAAAACTATTTTTTGGACGCGTTTATATGTTTTGGACCCGGTTGGCGGAGCATATGCCGAAATCCCTTTTACATTGAAAGTTTATAATCAAAGGGACTTTTTAACTGAGTCTTAGAGGTAGTTATATTAAAAAGAACTTCGTCACTTCAATGCAAGATGCGACCGATTCAGCGTGTGCGACTAGTATATATTAAATGTCAGGTCTGGTTCCGATTACGTTAACGCGATGGTTCCTTTTTAATTAACTCTTTTTCAAGGAAGAAAATATTTCCCCATAAGTATTAATACTTAGACAATAGGAGTATTGTTTGGTTGATGGGAATTACATTCCAGTATGCCTTTATTCTGAATTTAAATTCATTTCTTAATTTTTATTTTCTCTGCGCGAATTAATCTCTGTTTTCATTAGCTTTAGATAAACACCGTAACAATAGTAATCGATAGATTGGCATTAGTCTCTGTGGGATCGATAATCTTTTATATTACTTTGACGTACTTCGTATACTTGCGGATAACACACATCAAGTTTTTGGCACCGTTGTCGGGGACCAATTTCGTCAAATATCATACCCTGTTGTTATACCGTATATACTAAGGCATTCTTGTGTCTATTACAATGTATCACCCAAAATTTCCCTACAATTACCACTCCCAGTATTTTGAGGAACCGCAAGACTCCCATAAATCAAACCTCGGAATACTAATGAAGGATTTCATTGCGACGCATACTAACTCTAGGCTCGAATCTATGATGAGGCGCTTTGTAGAGACACAAACTCTCCAGAATGAAGAATTTAGAAAACAAAGTCTCCACATTAATGAAAACCTTAGGCAGCTTAACACCATGGCCAAGTCCCTTACGACTCATAACGAGGCATTGGAGACTCAAATCTCCCTACTTGCACAAACACCTCTAGGACCCTCCACTGAGGAGCATGTGGATGTTGTAACAACCAGTAGTGAAAAACAAATAACAAATCCTAAGGAGAATAATAATGAGGTTGGGGAGAGTTCTGGTGAGAAAAGTGTAGAGATTGAGAAAACTCACCGACACCACCCGAAAGGAAGGTTGTCGAAGAGGTAGAGAAGGAAGCATTTTATGTTATTCCCTCTCCATATACCCCACTGATTCCTTTCCTGCAAAATTTTATGGAAGCTAAGGTAGACCCCCAATACAAAATGTATATGGGAGGTATTAGCCTTCGAAGTGGTGGATGAAAAAAGTATACCAAAAACTGAAAAGCTAATACTCAAGATAGAGCCAGAACCACCACCACAAGTTCAAAAGAATGAACCACCCCACGGAAGGAAGAAAAGAAAAGGTGAGGGATATGTGAGATGGATTGATAAGTGGCCTTGGAAACTGAACAATGTTAAAATTTTGATCAAGGAGTCATTCTGGAAAGAACCATCATGCATACTTACACTCATGGGCCGTCGAGCTAATGGCGTAAATATAAGCGCTACGTGGAAGCCAATCCACGAGTTTTTAGATTAATGTTTTACTTTTATTCTTTGAACTTGCAGAAAATAAAGAAATGTATCGCTTGTCACATCTCAGCTACATCTAGGAAAAAAATCTCTAGATGACGATCCTGGAGATGACCAGGTGCCCACGAACATTCTTGTGAATATCGCTGCTGATGGTGACACCGATGATGAGTATGATAGGAGAGAGCATGTCTCTCCCATCCGTAACTCACCTCCTCCTCGTTCTTCACATGGTTATGATCCACCTGCACACATTGCGCCACATTTTTCTAACACTTTTGTAGGTACCTCCTCCAGAAGTGGGGAATATGGTGAGCTGCTTCAAGAATTGCATAATAAAAAATCTTGTGATGATTAACGTGATAGCCTATTTTACACCATGTATCAGTAATAACAAGAGATGCAAGTGTCACTAACATTCATATGCAAGTATTGTGAGAAACCCAATCAAACATACGCATCATGCAAGAGCAGTTTCAACAAATGAAAGTATCTCAAAATACCCGCCGCCAAAGTAGAAGTGGTAAGTGAAGACCTGTACAACAAGAGAAAGACCATAGTAGATTTGGCCATGGTGGCACGTAATAGAATTCATACAGGTTCCGTATTTCCTTTTTTTTCCCCACCTTTTATGAAAACAATAAGGACAATTTTTTGTTTAAGTGTGGTGGAGGAACTTTGCCGCTTTCATTTATCGCTTTCTAGGTAGATTTGTTGCCTTATAGTTTATTTCATGTTTTTAGGATTTTTTCTGTTTTTCCGTATTTTTTTGAGTCATTGCATGTGTTGTCGAATCTTAATCTGTGGTTTTCAGTTGTTTATTGAATTTCTCAAAATTTGGACCCCCAACAAAAAATTTCTTTGATTCATGGAACGACACTCTGAATGTATATAGGTTGTTTTAATTTTGGCTGTGTTAGAGAGACTTAGGAAATTTTCGATAATATCGATACCGTCCTAACACCCTAAACGCCATAAATATGAAAAATCAATTTGAGTACCCATTATGTTGAAACCTTAAGTTCAATTTTTAAAGTAACCCCTGAGTAGTTTATAATAGCAGTCAGCACCATCCTAAGCACACACTAAGTAAGAAGACGATGCAAATAAGTGTATGATCTCTAGTTTAAAATGAGAAGTTAAGAGAAAAAATGAATGATAAGATATGTTCCCTCTAAGTTAGGTGGTCCTCACCAGATCACTTAGTCCAACGGTACAAATTCTTTAAGTTAAATTGATGCTTAAGCATATTTACCAAGAAAAAGAGAAAAATGAAATATGATGAGATCATAGTCACAAACAGGTTTACTTACCATGTACGTGCAAGGATAAAGGGCTTAATGTGATTGCGCTTGAATGAAATGGGGTGAGAAAGAAGAAGATGCGTAGGTTGAGTTATAATGGAATAATTTAGATTGGTATTCATAGAGAGGGAGTTTTTAAAATTGTGTCGTTACAATATCCTTGGTATTGATATTTAGTACCTATCAATCTAACACTATCCTAGCAGTCACATATGATTAGAGTCTCTTTGTGCCTTTGTTTCAAACCATACTGATTTATTTTTACAATGTTGGTTGATTGCGTTGGCCATGGAGGTAGCCATGAGCTGGACCATTTCTCCCACGACTCAATAGTTACAAGACCATGTCCACCACCTCTTGTACACATGGAGGACGACATGTCTAGATGGTGGGCGCCATCTTTGATTTTGGTGGTCCAGTCAAAGGCAGTTGAAGAAGGAAGCCCATGACTACCACTTTCCTCTCCCACGGATTTTGAAGCTTCTATTTGGCTTCCAAGGCATCTTACTAGTATAAATAGGACCTAGTTTTCAAACTTTGGATCATCTAGTCTTTGTTTTCAGCATAGGCATATATTCATTTGTTAAAGCGATAAACCGTCACATCGAAGGGTTACCGCACCATTGTTGCAACTGAGGTTGGATCATCGTAGCATAGGAACTTTAATCTTGCATTCATTTTACTTTCAAGTCATATTTACTTTCCAGCATTGTACCAGATTCAAGTCTCTGATTTGGAGCAAGTTTTATTTTACTCGCACTTATTTATTTATCGCCTTTTATTTTAGAGATCTATTTCTAGATGAGAACCTAAGAGTGACACTTCGATTCTTACCTTTGGAAACCGACCACGCATTTATTTTACTCGCACTTATTTACTTATCACTTTTATTTTAGAGATCTGTTTCTAAAAGAGAACCTAAGGGTGACACTTCGATTCTTACCTTTGGACCCCGATCACGCATTTAATTTCCGCACATTTTACTTATTGCTTTTTATTTTAAAGATTTATTCTCTAAGAGTGAACTTAAGCGTGACACTTTTGTTCATACTTTTGGAAATCAATCACGCCTTTATCTTTCTGCACAATTTAATTATTGTCTTTTATTTCCAAGATTCAATTTCTAAGAGTGAACTCAAGCGTGACACTTGTGTTCGTCTGAAAACTAATCACTCATTTATTTTACTGCACGATTTACATATTGCTTTTATTTCCATGATTCGTTTTCTGAACTGAACCTATGGGTGACACTTCTGTTCATTCGAAAACCAATCACGCACGTTTTATTTCCCTATATGATTTATTCTACAAGCAAAGTATTTATTATGTTTAGCACCGTTATGTCCAGCTAACTGAGTTGTCCTGGGATGTGAGAACCGTTGTTATGACGGTACTCCACACGTTGTATTTGTAGAATGACTTTTAGAGGCTGTTTTGGATTTTAATACAACTTTTTTGAACTTAAATTGATCGGTTGTTACATGAACGGGACCGTGTTTCTCTTGGCGTAACGATCGTGACTACGTCGGGTAAGATCGAAAGTCGTCCGACACTTTAGGTAAGAGTTGGTTAGTTCTTAATTGGTAAAAACAGCGAAAGCTCTTTATTAAATAATTAGGAAAGTTTGATATTCTTAGAAAGTGATTTTAAAACTTTTTTCGGACGCGTTTATAGGTTTAGGATCTGGTTGGCCGAGCATATGCCGGAAACCCTTTTATGTTGAAAGTTTCCAATCAAAGACACTTTTTAACTGAGTATTAGAGATAGTTATATTAAAAAGGACTTTGTCACTTTAACGCAAGATGCGACCAGTGCAGCGTGAGCGGCTAGTATAGATTAAAGGTCAGGTCTGGTTCGAATTACGCTAGCGCGACAATTCCTTTTTAATTAAATATTTTTCAAGGAAGAAAATATTTCCCCATAAGTATTACTACTTAGACAATAGGAATACTGTTTGTTCGATGGGAATTACATTCAAGTATGCCTTTATTCTAAATTTAAATTCATTTCTCAGTTTTTATTTTCTCTGTGCGAAATACTCTCTGTTTTCATTAGGTTTAGATAAACACAGTAACAATAGTAATCGAAAGATTGACATTGGTCTTTGTGGGATCGATAATCTTTTATATTATTCTGACGTACTCCGTATACTTGCGGATAACACACATTAGTTCACTTACATTTGGCAAATTAGTTGAATGCATGTAAAAAGGGGTTAAGCGTATGTATGTGTTCTGATAATGGTGTTTTATGTAAATCAATCATGAAGGTGATATGGATGTCATCTTTGTTTATATGTTTATCATTGATTTGAACCGTTATAAAAATATAATCTTTAGAGCTGGATCTAGGGTGATTATTTGTTAGGTTCTAGACTCTAGACATAGATTTAGGCTTAACATTTACTTGAGTATTAGTTCTTAATGCTCTGTGTTATTGAATTGTGTGAGACATCACCAATGAGACAATACGATTGTTCTCTCGATGTTGCGTTAGACATAACCTCTATTGTGGGTGATAAGTAAGGATATTAGACGAATCATTGATTTGTGTTTAATTGGTTAGAAGAATGCATGTGTTATCAATTGACGAGATCAAATCCTAACAAGGCTCTGTTTACATTAAAGTCTTTACTTTATATTTTCCATTTTTATCTATTGTACCTTGAATCTTTCAACCATTTTGTAACCATAAGCTTAAAAATGTAGAGACCGTTGAACGATGTTCTTTCCCTCGCACCGATCCCTATGGAGAAGATATAAACCCGGAGGGAATCCTTACAAATCAAAAAAAATTTCTTGCTACTTTACTGCAGTTCGAACAAAATGGCGCTGTTGCCAGAGATTGGTGTTTCGATATTGAAGTACATTGCAATAGTTTCTATTTTTTTGAGCTTTGTACAGTTGTTTATATTGTATATATACTTGTTTCCTTTTATGTTTTCTTAAGTTTTGTTTAGGGATGAATGATGAGAACTTCTTCTAGATTGGTTGCTATTTGTATAAAAGTATCCAATGAAGATTCTCCCGAGTTTGGATGGTGATGGTAGGATGTTGAACATGTGAATGCAAGCAAGGTAAATTGTACCGCTTTATAGAATGTTAGAATGATTTAAGAACTTTTTACTTTGTGCAAATGTGTATTCTTTTTTCATGTTGCAACTTGTTTGAACGCTTGTTTCACTTAGGTCCAAAAGCCACAAATTCTATTGTTTACTATATGCTAGGATGGTTGATAAACTTTGCTTAATTCGTTTGATTCATGCTTTATATTTTAATTATTGTGATTTTGTTGAAGCATTGGAAATGATCAAGGTATTTGTTTATATTGAGCACAACCATATCCAAAAAGTAACTTACCCGTGAGTAGGGAGAATTCGCTAACCCCTTTAAGCTTAAATAGTTTAGATCTCATTTTAGTGATGAAATTGGTTTATGTACATAATTTGAAAGTTTTGTTCATTATTGAATTGTGTGAGATTCTAAAAAAATTTCTTGAATCTTTGAATATTATTTTAAATTAATTTCCTTGTCATAAAAAGTAAGGAGCATTCACTTGAGGTTTGGTTAAATTCAAGTTGGAGAGAATGAAAAGGAAAATGGTAGGTTACTAAAAAGTTTGAAAAATTTCAAGAAAGCATTGAAAAAAGTGTGAATATGAATGTGAAAAACAAAAGAAAAAGAATGCTTGTTTGAAGAAGAAAAATAGAGAATGAAATAGTTGTGCAAAATAAAGATTGACAAGGTTTGCAACAAAGGAAAGAAAGTGGTGAATGAAGTTGAGATGTGTAAATAACTTGTATAGTGAATGTCTCTTTTGTATTGGGAACTTTGGTTCAATGACCTTTAGAAATATCCCTTTGTTGTGATCCGACCAAGCTACAACCTTAAAAGCCCTTAGTGATCTTTTTACTTCCATGTTTTCATTTTTATTGTTAGATGAATTTATGAATTGGATTGTTATTAGCATTGTTTGTCAGGTGAGTGAAATTGCCCCACGTTTGCAAATGCGTTAATTTCTTCATTCTTATTTTGAAGAGGAGTGTTATAGTGATTTAAATAGGAGACTTTAGTTGTTATTTGAAACATTGCATGATATTTTTTTAAGAGATAAATTATTATTCAATTCTATTAAGTGGTGAACATTGCTTGTGTGCATCCTCATGCTCGACCAAGTCCTCTTATTTGAGCAAATCTATCTTATTTGAATTTGGGCCGTTAAATTATTTCTTGGTTGAATCTTATGCTTGAGAAAATCCTCTTGTTTGAAAAAATTTCTCTTGTTTTCATGAGGGTCATATTTTGCTTGAGAACAAGCAAAAATCTAGTTGGAGAGAGTTTGTTAAGTGTAAATTTTGACTTAAATTGAATCATCTTTTTTGGAAAATTTCAACTCAATTCTCATGTTTTAATAGATTTATTTTTTGTTCTTGAGTGATTCTTCAATTATATTGCAAATACCTTTGGATTCTTTGATGTGTGTGTTATTGTGCAGGATATAGGCATAAAACATCAATGATTAAGACACAAATGATTGGACAAGAAAGTCAAAGAAATGAAGAGGAACCAGCATGCTCGTTGTGCGAACACCATCGTGGTGGAAGCGAATGCTTGTTGTGCGAGGTCTTGCCGAAGCCCCAGCCAACCAGCCCAGATTAGAGGCAGTAGGAAAAGGACCCAAAATTTGCTAGGAAAAGCTGTGGTGAAGAGGTTTGCTGTGCGAAGAAGTGTTCGCACTACAAACTCAAATATTTTCCAAGGGCGGTTTAAATGTTCCTGAGGCACTTGAAGTGCCCAAATGTGTTCTTTGTTGGGCGAGTAGGGTGTTCGCTAGGCGAACATGACAGATTTTGTAATAACTATTTAAGTACTTTTCTCACTTTTGAGAGAATAATTTTTCATAACTCTTGTACAACTTTTATAACATATATCATAATTTTACCTCTCTTCATTTCTTTGCATATTCTAGAGAGAGAAACACAAACCCTAAGAGGGAGAATGTAAGAGCTTATATTTCTTGTTTGGTTTGGATGTAATATTTTGATACCTTATGTATTTCATCTAATATATGTTTGTGAACTAGTTTTGATTCAATATTGATGTTTTCTTTGATTTCTTATTTGTGGGTCTTGACAAAACCTTTTTCAAATCTTAGATCTTAGATATTCATCTATCAATGAGAAAACTTTTGACATAGTCTTGTAAGTTAATATTCACTTGTATTTTCTATTTTATTGTGTTGATTGGTAGCATGAGTAGGATCAATATGGTATTGTGAGGATGCGTGATAATAGAGATGAAGAATTATGTTCACTTACATTTGGAAAATTAGTTGAACGCATGTAAAAAGGGTAAAGCGTATGTACGTATTTTGATCATGGTGTTTATGTGAATAAATCATGAAGCTGATATAAATGTCATCTTTGTTTATCTGTTTATCATTGGTTTGAACCATTATAGAAATATACTCTTCAGATCTGGATCTAGAATGATTATCTGTTAGGTTCTAGACTCTCGACATAGATTTAGTTTTAACATTTTCTTAAGTATCAGATCTTAATGCTTTGTGTTATTGAGTTGCGTTAGACATTACCAATGAGACAATACGATTGTTCTCTCAATGTTGCGTTAGACATAACCTCTGTTGTGGGTGATATGTAAGGATATTAGACAATTGATTGATTTGTGTTTAACTGGTTAGAAGAATGCATGTGTTATTAATTGACAAGATACAATCCCAACAAGGCTCTGTTTATATTAAAGTCTTTACTTTATATTTTATGTCTTTATATTTTCCACTTTTATCTATTGTACCTTAAATCTTTCAACCATTTTGTAACCATAAGTGTAGAAATGTAGAGACCGGTAAATGAAATTCTTTCCCTCGTATCGATCCCTGTAGAGACGATATAAATCCCAGAGGGAATCCTTCCAAATCTAAATTTTTGTTTCTTGCCGCTTTACTGTAGTTCGAACAATATTGCACTACACTTCTCAATTGAGAATGGTTCTTCTCCCAATGTTCTCCTTGTAGAAATTATATGTTTATGAATTGTTGGTACATTGACATTTGCTTGATTGCATCAAAGAAAGAAATGTTGGTCACCTACTTTCTAAATATTTCAAGAAATTTCTCAAAATTTTACGCGTTTTGATCTTTTTTCTTTACCCTTTAAGGACAAGGTAGCCTAGTCACCAGTGTGGTCTCATTCTTATTTTTCTCTTCAGCTAGATTTTTTGGGAACATAACTTCTTCTAGTTCTTTCCTGTTCTCCTCTGCTTCCAGGTCTACCTCTACAAAATTCTCATCATTTGTTGTCTTCTCTTCTTCATTGTACACAACCTCCCGACTTGTTATCGTGACAATAGTAACCTTGACATGATATATCAAATTTGCGAATGTGGTGCTTGAAATACTGCTTTGTGCTTGTTGTGAAACATGTGCTTATTTTTAAATCACTTTTTTTTTAATGTTTCCAAATAAGAATACCAGATTTATGGCTTTGGAAGTTTTTATTGTTGGTGTTACTTCAGAGATTACCTTGAACATGTCGTTAAGCATACCAGATTTATGGCTTTGGAAGTTTTTATTTAAGCTTTAAATTCTATTTATTTAATTTAGTTTTGCTTTTGTTTTAACTATCAATCAATTAATTCATCATTTTTAATCAGCACATTTTAATCAGGATTAGCATAGTCATTAACACAGCCTCGCCACGTGTCTTTCCCTTATATAAAGGGATACTGTTTTCCTTCTTCCTGGAGGGCATAAAACCTTAGACGGCTGCGCCTCCATCTTGTTCATCACCTTTATCCATATTCCAAAATACCAAGAAATCTCCATGAATAATCTCCACAACACCGACCGGAAAACCCTTCTCAACATCAATCGAACCATCTCCAACAAATTATAAACCCAGATTCACAACCATTTTTCTTGAACAAACCTTAACCCATTTTTGCAAGCCATAAACAACCCGTTTCATCATAATCAAACAAACCCCTTCATCCATCCCCATCTTCAACAACTCAGAAATTCCCCCATCTCAAACCCATTTCATTCCCCAGAAATCACCCACCTCAATCCATACGACCCTCCACGAAACCACTCGAAACTACCGTTAACAACCATTTTCCCTCAATCATCAGCTTAAACAACTCGCAACCCATCTCCACTCTCCAAACTTCAAAACCCTTTCCAACAAATCCATTTCTATAACAACCCACACATCTCCAGACATCATCAAATACAACCCATTTTGCAATCAAACCCGTTTGCCTCCATCAACACTCAATAAACTTTATTGAACTCTCCATCAACAACCCATTCGCTACCTTCAGAACTTCCAGAAACCCATAACAGAACCATTCGAAAACCCATCATAAACCCATTCGCAAAATCCGTTACTCCTAACCTCTCTTCAACATCCAAATCAAAACCTAGAACTAACCCGTATCCCTCTTCCAAACCGTGGCACATACAATCCAAAACAGAAATGGAATGGAGAAGAAGAGTTTGGTTTTGAGCGAGAGTTTGAAACAAATCTGGAGGAAGAGGGTTGAGCTGAGCATGAAATGAAAGTGAACGGAGAAGGAGAGTTGATGAGGCAAAGGACGCAATGTTGGTGGACCGTTGAAAATGTTCAGAAGAAGAGGATTTCTTATTTTTTATTTTTTTTCTTGCTGTTGGTTGATTGGGCCTCACGGCCCGTCTCTGTCAAATTTGGACTGCACTCCCTCTGTTCTTCACATAACCCCTTTCCCTTTTTCTTTTAATTTCAAAGTAATATATCTTTTTAAATGTATATATAGTTTATTAATCTATTTATTTTTTTAAACAATATTCATTTTGTATATATGTACATTTTATGTTAGTTAGGTTTTTCGTTGAGCTTTATATATTTTTCTAATTTAGCATTAAGAGTTTCATATATATTATTTTATTTCCTAAGTTTTAGTTTATAATATATTTTATATTCAAATTTCTTTTAGAAGTTTTAGGATTTATTTTCTTTTAGAGATTAGTTTCTTTTTCTTATTTCTCATTGAGCATTTTATTCCACTTTTGCTCCTTTTTGGGTCTATGACGAGACTTCCGTAATTCATTACCAGTTAAATAGTTGATGAATAATGTTGGATCCGAGACCACCTCCTTTCTCTCCTCATTTTCTTCTTCTTTTCGATTTTATTTTGACTTTCTTGGATCGATGAAGTCTTGTATCCGTAAGCGTCGGATTTTCGAAGTCGATAACCTTCCCAACCCCAAATCTATGGAAAATGACCATTTGGATCATTTTCTTTACTTTGAGATCGTGATAAGCTACCTTCGATTAATCGACATTATGTTTGCGATTAAGACGAGATCCCATTCTTTTGTACCGTGCGACACAATTTAATTGGAGAATGATCCTCAATATCATTTCTCTATCTTGTCCTTAGCACGGATATCAATACACGACCTCCTATAGTTTGACTTCCATTCATAAGTCGAGCTACGACAGTTTAGAGTCACATTAGACCTGATTCAATTCACTTTGACCCTTTCGAGCCGAGGATCAAAGAAGAGATTAGAAGCTTGGAAATGGAGCTTGCACACGATTTCAAAGGTCAACGGAACCACTTTGTTCGGTAAATTTCCATAATTCAATCTTTTAATCAACCGTCGAGTGTTGTGAGCCATTAGCGTTAGATACGTGGGAAATGATGAGTGGGGAGCCTCTTCTCTCTCTCGTCTAGAGTGTTTAACGTATGCCCTTTGGGCGATATGTGACGCATTCGCTCCAACATCTTAGGATTTAGCGTGTGCGTCCCGAACCGATTCGACTCCTTTCTGTTTAGGCGTTCCAAGCCTAGGACCTTTCTCTCGCCCCCGTGCGATTGAGACTCCTTTTTCTCTCGCCTCCATGCGATCGAGACTCTTTTTCTCTCGCCTCCGTGCGATTGAGATCCCCTTTTCTCTCGCCCTCGTGCACTCGAGACCCGTTTTCCGTAGTTGGTCGAACTACAACTGCTCTGATTTCTCATACCATATGAGAATACGTAGGCACAAGACGGCAATGTCTTGGCGAGCACACTAAAAACTAACTTCCCTTTCTCTTGCCCTCGTGCAATCGAGACTAACCTGTTATCTAGGAACCTTTTCTCTCACCCCCGTGCGATCGAGACCGTTTTCCTGTAGTTAGCCGAGCTACGACTGCTCTGATTTCTCATACCTGTTGAGAATACGTAGACATAGGATTGCGATAATCCTAGCGAGCACTTTTCTTTTTTCCCACCTTTAGGCTCCTATACCTTTTAACCCAGAATATGCTATGGTCGTTCTACCGCAAACAGGTAACGCCTAAGTATCCAATGGTCAAGCAACAATACACCTAACTGCTACAATGTGTACGCTAGCATCGTCTACCAACCGAACCTTTTCTCTTGCTCCCGTGCGATCGAGAACATCCCGTTTACCCGTAGTTAGCCTGAAATACATTTTGCTCTGATTTCTCATACCAGATGAGAATACATAGGCACAAGACGGTGATGTCTTGGCGAGCAACCTCCCCCGTAGTTTTCTTAACTACGTTGACTCTGACTTTCCTATTGCACGAGAGAATACGTAGGCATAGGGCGGCGATGTCCTATCGAGTCAGTTCTTTGTGTTCTCCTGTTAGCAGCAGCCTTTAGATAGTTTTCACCCATAGACTTAGACAACAAGCGTGGATCCCGTTGAGTACAACGGACGTGAGGGGTGCTCATACCTTCCCCTTGCGTAACCGACTCCTGAACCCAAGATTTGGTTGATGACCTTGTCTTCTCCCTTTTTCGTAGGTTTTCTCTGATCGTTTCCTTTCCCTCTCTTTAGGATAAATAACGAACGGTGGCGACTCTTCTGTCTTTGTCGGTCCCCTTTTACAGCGATGCGACAGCTGGCGACTCTGCTGAGGACAATTCCCATCCCCTATGCGAGTCAATCCTAGCGTTTGTTTTCTTATCTTTGGGTGTGTATATTTGTATGTTGTATTTGTATATTGTTGTATTTACATTTTCCGCACTTTATTATTTGTTATTGCTGTGTTGTTGGGTGAGACTGTTCCTTTGAGAGATAAGCCTAATACCCAGGCTTGAGGATATCCATAGCATTATAGTGGAAAGTAGTGATGGACTTGTATGTTTGGCATGCACTAGTCCCCACGAAATCCGCGTTCAGACGAGATTCTCTTTGATGACTACCTTTCCAGTCTATTTCGGACAGTTGAGAGTATGTTGGATATGAGGATTGTCAACTCTGGAGACTGATCACTTGGAAGTCAGCTAAGTGAGGCCGCTTTGTTAGACTATGATGCCAAACTAGAAATGGTGAATGCATCATCGTTTCTCGAAAGTATGTGACACTGACGACCGCATAGGATACCGAAGCTTATCAGATTAGGTCCATACCTGTGAGAGGGATTGGGTTATGTAGGAAACCTTGACTTTCAACCAACCCGGTATTCTGGTTTTCTCTTCAGAGCGAACTTTTGAACTTATCCGGTCAACGACGCAGCAGTTATTCAGAGCTTTGTGGAAGCTTTGATCCTTTGTTTGTTGCATTTTGCATTTTGCATTGCATTTGCATCTCATGTTTGCATATCCATCCTCGGTCGGGACCAGAGAGCTTACCCATCTTTTGTCCAACCCGCAGTTGATTTCCTGGCACTCGCATTGGACTTGATTTATCTTCTGGAAGAATCATGAACTCAGGAGAGCAGAATTTGGTTGTTACAAGGGCAGAGTTTGAATTGATGAAGATTCAGTTGGATCAGATCGTGGAAGCCATGACAACTATGACTAGGGGAGAGGCCAATATTCAGAGGATTTCGGTGAACAATGTTGCTCAAGCTCAGCTTGTGCAGATACCTGTTGATCAAGATCATACCATTGTCTGAGATATAGGTTCATCTTCTCTCAATGACACAGACTATCAGAATTTCACTTTCTCTGTGCCAGATTCTCAAAGGGCTGTTCTGAAGATTAATCCTAAGGACCCACAGACTGTTGAGTTTATGAGAAGATATCTTCTGTTGGAGGAAAAGCTTGACGCCTTTATGGGTCATGACACTCTTAATCTGAATGCTTCGAGCATGTGTTTGGTGCCAGGCCTTGTGATGCCTCCGAAGTTTAAGATGCCAAATTTTGAGAAGTACAAAGGAGATAATTGTCTGAAGCAGCATTTGGTGATGTTTTACAGAAGAATGACCTCGTATGTCCACAATGACAAGCTTATGATTCACTGTTTCCAGGACAGTTTGAGTGGAGCATTGTTGAGTTGGTACATACAGTTGGAGAGTGGTTGCATCTGATCATGGTCAGATTTAGCCAATGCCTTCATGAAGCAATACAATTACAATCTCGACATGACTCACAGTCGCATGCAATTACAAGAATTGTCTCAGGCGGAAAATGAATCCTTCAGAGGATATGTGCAGAGATGGAGAAAGCTAGCTGCTCGCGTTCAACCGCCACTTCTGGACAGAGAACTGGTCGACATGTTCATAGGTACTTTGCAAGGCCATTACTTCGATAAGATTGTTGGTAGTGGAGCATCAAACTTTTCTGACTTGATGATAATGGGAGAACGTATTGAGAGTGGACTTAAGAGTGGAAAGATTCAAGACACTTCGGATACCTCAGTTTATGAAAGCGAATCAGTTGTTAGTTCTCAAGAAGAATGGGAGAAAGAAAGTGATGTTATCTCGGAATCTCCAATACCTCAGATTCAGTTTTCAGACATTTCGAGTGTTCAGAGTCAGCAACCTATTGGGTCTCTGTGTCAGATATCTGCTCCTCTCCAGAGTCAACAGTCATACCGTCATCAGCCGCGTCAGCATGCCCGACGAAGAATGATAAGTGGTTTTTATACGTTATTTTACCATTTGTTTCTGTTAATCATTTGTTATATCTTGTCGCATTTTATTTTTTTTTATTGCATTTTACGCATTGGTTTGGTGTTTTCACTATTTTTAGGTTCAGGTAAACAATAAAGGAGAATCAGAGCAAAAACCGGGGGAAAACAGCAACAATTCGGAAGAGTTTTAAGGTAGACTAGGAGCCTGACACGGCCGCCTGTGTCAGCTGACACGGCCCGTGTCAAGAAATGCCCAGAAAGACAAGATTTGGTGGAAACCAGGGAGCTGACACGGCCGCCCGTGTCAGCACACCTGGGACTTGGAAAATTCGCGTGCAAAGTGCATCAGGAAGCCAACACGGCCGCCCGTGACAGTTGACACGGCCCGTGTTGGTTAAAACGCTTCATTCTCTATTTTTCTTGTATTTTTGACACTTGTGACCCATGAGGGTATTGTGGGTATTTCCATGTGTTGAGTTTGAGTTGAGACTATTTGATATGTGTTTTGAGAAAAGGAACGAGACTTTTGGACAGAGAAGAATTTCACGAGAAAGATTGGAGCGATCAAGGATTTGGGAACTGAAGGTCCTCATGAGCGGAAGCGATTGAAGATCAAGGCAACCAATTATCTTGTAATGTTTAGTCTTATTGTTGATTGTATCTTTATTATTATGAGTAGCTAAACCCCCCAATGCTAGGGGGTGTCCCTGAATTGACTCTTGTCATGGTGAAATTTAGATGTCAAGCTATTGATTAACTTGAATCTAAATTCATTACAACCGGTCTTTAATTTGTCCAAAGGAAGGGAAAAAGATCGAATTACCCACAATGCAATGCAAATGCAAAGGTTTAGAGAGTTATAGGTTCGGGGGTTGGTTAAACTTAGGGAAGGTGCTAGCATCCTAAGTTTCTGTAGTACTCTACAGAAACCTCTTGTTTTATGTTGTTTATTGCTAAGGGTTATCTGCTAAAGGATGAAAGACCTAGTAGTTTAATTCTAAGTATACTCGACAAGATATCACATCTTGTGCCTACATATCCTGACGGGAATGGAATCAGAGTATTTGTAGTTCCCCTAAAGGGTTTGAGGAGCTCTTTGACTGTGGTCAAAGTTCCTAAAGGGATTAGGGTAGTTGATTGATTGGGTCTAGGAGAAAAGACGAGTTATCATTTTAAGGGAGATTACTTAATTTAACTGCCACAACTTCGCAGGAAAATAGTCTTTGCATCGTCTTAAGAGAAGGGCTCAAGTACTCGGATTGTCAACAGGTACGCCTCTATCTCTCTTAAGCGGAAAAGTCCCTACATATTGATTGAATTGTTATGGGGTAGAAGTTTTATCTCGCTTAAGATGATTAACATCTTATTCCCTAATATTTTTGAATAATGTTTGATTGAGTTGATTTGTTTTGTTTCTATGTTGTAAAAAGATGAAAGACAAAGGTCCTCCTTATGGGGTAGGATCTATCTTAGAATGATCGACTTGAATGATATCAAGGATCAAATGGGGAATATGATGCAAATGAAATGCATACGCACAATTGTTTAAGTCATGCGCAGATTCTTCCTTTGGACATTTATGCAATGCGATAAGATAAATGAGTACGGTAAGATAAAGCGACGGTAAAGATAAATTGCAGATAAAGTAAAAGCATACACCAATGCATGAAAGCGCTAAGACAATTGTGTGAATTGTGCATATGTGAATGGGACGGAGCGGGAACGGAAGCGTGCACGATTGATTAATTTTACGGTGGATTAATTTTAGGCTAGAATTGATTTTAGAGGAGGGTTGAATTGATTTTAAGGAAAAAAGTTGGTGTGAATTAATTTTAAGAAAAGGTTATTTGATTATTTTTAGTGAGATTGAATTAGATTATGAAGTTTAAAACAAATTCCTATATTTTAGAGAATAAGGGTTTATTATTAAATAAATACACAATTGGTTATTTAAATAAATAATTAAGTGTGAAATAGGTTTTTAGTTATTATTACCAAATAAATATAAATTATGAATTAAAGGAAATTGATTTTTTATTGAACAAATTATACATTATTATTAAATAAAAGTTTATTGAGTTGATAGAATTAATTAAAAATAACTTGAGTTTATTGAATTAAAAAAGTAAGGTAATTAAATAAAAAATAATAATTAAGTAGATAAACTAAATAGAAAAGATTTTATAAATTGGTTTTAGATAAAAGCTGATTAAAGGATTAGTTAATAGGTTCATTAATTAAATTGGTATGTGAAAAGATTAAAATAAATAAATTGATTAATTAACGGTTAATGATTAATTAATGGTTAAGTTGAAGTTAAACGGTTGATTAGGGGAGGATTTAGAGTTAATTGGGAAGGGGCGTGCGATTGGGTGTGGCGCAGGAAAAGTTTACCATGGTCAGGCGCATGCGGATCGTTGGATCGTGATCCATTGGAGATCAAAGGGTCGTGTGTGGGAGTGTCTACCGTATGTGTGTGTGTGTGCACATAAATGTGATAATTACACTAAGAGACACAAACAAAATCAAACAAAACCCTAGGCCCCAATCGTTCCCTCTGTTCCGTCGCTTGGCTCTCGATCGATCATCTCCCTACTCTTCCTTTCTTTTCTTCTCGCCGGCTTTCGAACCTTCTTCTCTGATTTTGATTCTTCCTTTCCGCATCCTTCTAGTTTCTTGTATAGATTAAATAAAAAAAAAGTTAAGAGGTTAGCGAAAAATACTCACGGTTTGAAATGGCTCCTTTCGCAGGTTTCCGATGGCGGCGACGAATGGGCTTAAGGGTTTGAGCGCATTGAAGGCGCAGTTAAAGTTATGAGGATTCCGATGGTAGCTTCGTGATTCCCGGCGGTGGCGATTTCAAGACGATTTCGCGGCGAGCTTCCGACATTGTGCGCGGAGGAGTTTAAAAGATAAGTTTTCTTATCTTACATTTTTTCTTCGAATGGATTTCTGGCCGAGTTCGATTGCGAACTCTGGGTTTGATTTGGGGATTTCTGACTTTGATTTTTGCTGTGGATGGATTTCCGCTTTGACTGCTCCGTCTCTTTTCCAATTTATAGGCGTACCCAGATTCAAATCTTAGTGCAGGATTAATGACCGAGATTAAAGGCTCAACCATTTCTTTCCGTCTTCGTCTGATATGTCTGATTTTGTAGACAATGCGGTAAATTCCTTTCCATTCTTGAAGAAACATGTTCTCATTCTGTTTTGGAATGTATTAAAACTTGTCTAGGATTTAAAGTTATGATTGAACATTTAATGTTTGATTGGAGGTCCCTGGAGGTGTGGCGGCTAATCAGTTCATAGTCATCCCTGAGGACAAATTGCTCAGAGTGTATGCGTGCATACCGAAGTGGTGAAATTAACCTCTCAGTATCTAAATGAACCCGTACCGGTGGCTCTAATTATGTCGGGAAAACCTTTGAAGGTGGAGATACCACTTCTGGCACCCTGTACATAACTATTCAAAAATGGTAAGAAAGTCTGGACTTCATTCCCGATTCAACTGACATCTTCCTTGTAACACCCCCTTACTATACCCCCAAATAACATATAAATCATTTAGGCACAAATTCAAATATTCATCAGAGTATAATTGAAAACATGGTATAAAAGGAGCAAGTCACACAATACGTGAAATAAAACATACAACACCTGCTCAATAGAGATATGCAACAGTGAGGTAACTTCAATAGGGATATGCAACAGTAGGGTAACTTCAACACACCGAGCTCTTATAGTGACTAGACTGAGCTCTACTATCTTCATCATAAATTTTTCTCTTGTTCACCAACTCAGAAAATCGCCTAATTTCCTGATAACCAACAGCTTTCTTGATTTCAGGCCTCAAACCATTCACAAACTTGAGACACTTGGATCTCTCAGCATTAGCAGTGTTGTAATGAGGACAAAACTTAATCAATTCCTTAAATCTTGCGGCATACTCGGCCACAGTTGAGTTACCCTGCTTCAGCTCAAGGAATTCAATTTCCTTCTTACCACACACATCTTCTGGAAAATACTTCTCCAGAAATATCTCTCTAAAAACATCGCAAGTAACCACAATCTCTTCTTCTTCAAACCTCTAACGAGTGTTACTCCACCAGTCCTCAGCTTCCTCTTCAAGCATATGAGTGCCAAACTGCACCCTCTGCGCATCTGAACAATTCATGACTCGAAAGATCTTCTCGATTGCTTTCAGCCATACCTGTGCTTTGTCAGGTTCATGGGTTCCCTTGAAAATCGGTGGATTGTTCCTTTGGAACCTTCCCAAAGCACGAAACTCGTCATCGGCGTGGTTTCCAGCATTCACGTTGGCTTTTGGATTCTGTCCAATCGCCAAAGCTTCGGCAATCGCTTCATCATTCCTGCCTGCAACCATTGTTCTAGATTCCCACAACAAATCCTCGTTAGAACAACCATATTGATAGTGTTACACACACATATCAAATGCATAAGGGAATGAACACATTAACAACTTGGTCAACTGACCGACCTGCTATGATACCACTAATGTAACACCCCCTTACTATACCCCCAAATAACATATAAATCATTTAGGCACAAATTCAAATTTTCATCAGAGTATAATTGAAAACATGGAATAAATGGAGCATGTCACATAATACGTGAAATAAAACATACAACACCTGCTCAATAGGGATATGCAACAGTTAGGTAACTTCAACAGAGGAACTTAGTCCTTACACCCACACCTCAATATTAAGAATAACAGCGGAAACATCTAAACATTGATCATCCTCAAACACACACACACACACACACACACACACACACACACACACACACACACACACACACACACACACACACACACACATACAATATATATCATTCCTGTTTTCATAAACATTCCATAACAAGATACATATACAATGTATCATAAAAGAATAATATATCCTAGCTACCCAGTGCTACATATCAGAGCTGACCGACAAAAGAATGAAGACTCACTTCACAAAAGACCTCCAGCAACCTACTCTGCAATGCCTCATAGAGCATCATAATATATATATGTATATATATACATATGTATACATATACATATACATACATATATATATATATATATATATATATATATATATATATATATATATATATATATATATATATATATATATATATATATATATATATATATATATATATATATATATATATATATATATATGTATATATACATATATATATATATATATATATATATATATATATATATATATATGTATATATACATATATATATATATGTATATATATATATATATATATATATATATATATATATATATGTACATATATATACATATATATATATATGTATATATATATATATATATATATATATATATATATATATATGTATATATATATGTACATATATATATATATATATATATATATATATATATGTACATATATATATGTATATATATATATATATATATATATATATATATGTATATATATATACATATATATATGTATATATATATATATATATATATATATACATATATATATATGTATATATATATATATATATGTATATATATATATATATATGTATATATATATATATATATATATATATACATATATATATATATATATATATATATATATATATATATATATATATATATATACATATATATATATATATATATATATATATATATATATATATATATATATATATATATATATATATATATATATATATATATATATATATATATATATATATATATATATATATATATATATATATATATATATATATATATATATATATATATATATATATATATATATATATATATATATATATATACATATATATATATATATATATATATATACATATATATATATACATATATATATATACATATATATATATATATATATATATATATACATATATATATATACATATATATATATACATATATATATATATATATATATATATATATATATATATATATATATATATATATATATATATATATATATATATATATATATGTATACATATATGTACTTATATATATATACATATATATATATATGTATACATATATATATATATACATACATATATAAATATACATAAATAATAGTCTCCATGAAACTGGCAAGCATTTCCTCTTGACAACAAATGATGCGTATGCAATCAACAATCATATGCACTTAAGACCGTTCTTGCATCTTAATCTCATGCATACACAAATAATTCATCACACAAGAATTATATCATGATTGCACACACAACACATTTCATCAAAGTATTCATACTTTCAACATCATCACCACATTCATCAAGTAATATACAAGAATCAATTAGATTCAATCACAAATACATATTCATGCATTCTCCACATACACTCGCATACAATTAATATGCATTCACAATAATCATACACTTTTAATCAATTTAAATAATGTATATTTGCCAAAAAGCCACAACATATCATACCACAACATACAACTATGCATTCAGAAAGATCAATCACAATCGAGCCAAACAATCAACATTGGATGGAAACACAACTAGAATTAAGAGTGTTGTCACGTTCGCTACACCACTCGCCTAGCGAGTCCTTGGCGAACACTCGCTACTGGTTCGCCTAGAGAACAAGCTCGCGAAGGAAGTCTGTGAGCCACTGGAAGTGCTCGCTACCTGCTCGCTTAGCGAGGTCTTAGCGAACCCTTCGCTACCTCACTCGCTACCAGCGAGATTGGATCATTTTGGTTCTGTCCAGGTCTGGGACCGTTCGCTACCAGCTCGCTGCTGGCTCGCTTAGCGAATAACTCGCTACCCTGCTCGCCTAGCGAAGGTGCTAGCGAGCGTCTGCGATGTTCAAAACCCTCAATTGTCCAAAATGTCCAAAACTCCATAAAATCTCCCGATTCAATTCCAACAAGTTTCCATAGTCTTAGTCTAACAATCTTCGACTAAACTACACCATTTAATCCAATTTCTAACTATTCAAACATCGATTCTATCGATTAAACCCATTCTTGCCCTAAAATGGAAAAAGATGGAAAACATCCAAACAATCCAAACACACACATACATAATCATATACATTGGTAAGATAATAACATTTCACACCCCTTACCCGATTAATCGAACTCTAGAGATTGTTCTTGATGATTTTGAGCTATCCAAGCTTTTCCTCTATTTTCTCCTCTTCTCTCTTCTTCCTTCTTTTTCCTTTCTCTCTATTTCTATCCTTTTCTTTTCTCTCTTCCACTTATATCTCTTTCTATTCTATTTCTCTCCAAACATCTACTAATCCATTTCTCACAAAATATCTCAACTTATCATTAAATACTTAATGTCTAAAATACCCTCCAATCTATTTTCCCCGAAAACTCTCAAAATCGGTAAAATAACATAATATGCAAACATAACATATTAACTCATAAATTTCACAATTAACATAATAATCACCCAAATCAATTAATTAATACAAATAGTTAATTATTTAAAATTGGGTTGTTACAACCCTCCCCCACTTAGAAATTTTCGTCCTCGAAAATATTACCTGACTCAAACAACTCTGGATGCGACTCCCGCATCCCACTCTCTAATTCCCAAGTCATATTGCCTTCCGCAGCGCCTCCCCATGCTACCTTCACAAGCGCAATATCCTTGCCTCTTAGCTTCTTAACTTCACGGTCCAGAATTCTAATTGGTACCCGCTTCAACCGTAAGGTTATCTCTCACCTCAACCTTGTCCATAGGAATAACATGTGACGGATCCGGAACATACTTCCGAAGTTGCGAAACATAGAACACATCTTGGAGATTAGCAAGTGACGGCGGTAAAGCAACCTGATAGGCTACCTCTCCTATCCTCTGCAAAATCTAATAAGGACCAATAAAATGCGGCGTCAACTTACGTGACTTCAACGCTCTACCAACACCAGTCATTGGAGTAACTCGAAGAAACACGTGATCTACCTCTTGAAATTCAAGTGCTTTCCTCCTCTTATCATGATAAATATTTTGACGACTCTGAGAAATCTTCATCTTCTCTTGAATCATCTTAATCCTATCGGTAGTCTGCTGGACTATCTCGGGTCCAACCACAAAACTCTCTCCGGACTCATACCAACACAATGGCGTTATACACCGTCTACCATACAATGCCTTAAACGGTGTCATACCAATACTCGAATGAAAACTGTTGTTGTAAGTAAATTCAATCAAAGGTAAGTAGCTATCCCAAGCTCCTCCCTTTTCCAATACACAAGCTCTCAAGAGATCCTCAAGTGATTGAATCATCTTCTCAGTCTGACCATCGGTCTGCGGATGATAAGCAGAACTCAAACGTAACTTTGTACCCAAAGCACTTTGCAAACTCTCCCAAAATCTCGAAGTAAACCTCAGATCTCTATCAGACACAATGCTAGACGGAATACCATGCAAACTGACAATCCTATCAATATACAACTTTGCCAATCTCTCCAATAGGTAATCCATTCACATAGGAATAAAGTGAGCAGATTTGGTCAATCTATCCATAATAACCCAAATAGCTTCAAAGTTACTTGGTGTTCTAGGTAAACCAGACACAAAATCAATAGATATACTATCCCATTTCCACTCAGGAATAAACAACGGTTTCATCAAGCCCGACGATTTCTGATGCTCAATCTTTGACTTTTGACATGTCAAACAAGAATACACAAACTCGGCAATATCCTTCTTCATACGAGGCCACCAAAATACTTTCCTCAAATCTTGATACATCTTTGTAGCACCCTGATGAATACTCAATCCACTACAATGTCCTTCTTCAAGAATACTCTTTTTCAGCTCAACAATATCAGGAATACAAACCCTATCACGACATCTCATAATACCATTTTCATCAATCCTAAATTCACCACCTTGACCTTGATTGATCAAAGTCAACCGATCAACTGAACTCGAATCAGATTTCTGTCCTTCTCGAATCTCGTCAAGAATACCACTAGTAAGCTTTAACATACCAATCTTAACTCCGTAAGAAGTCTTCTCACATACTAAGCTCAAATCTCGAAATTTCTCAATCATTTCCAACTCTTTTATAATCATCATCGACGACATATGCAACGATTTCCTACTCAAAGCATCAGCTACTACATTTGCTTTGCCCGGATGGTAATTCAAACCAAAATTATAATCCTTCAGAAGTTCCAACCATCTCCTTTGCCTTGCATTCAATTCTTTCTGATCAAAGAGATATTTCAAACTCTTATGATCACTAAATACCTCAAATCTCGAACCAAACAAATAATGCCTCCAAAGTTCAGCACAAATACAACGGCGACCAACTCTAAGTCATGCGTCGGATAATTATTCTCATGCACTTTGAGTTGCCTTGAAGCATAAGCTACCACTTGTTTATTTTGCATCAACACACCTCCCAAACCCATCAAGGAAGCATCACAATACACAACAAATGTTTCTGTCAGATTCAGCAAAATCAAAACAGGAGCTGTCGTCAATCTTCTCTTAAGCTCTTGAAAACTTTCTTCACACTTTGCATCCCAAACAAAAGCTTGACCTTTCCTAGTCAACTGCGTCAACGGCAATTATAACTTGGCAAATCCTTCAATGAATTTCCGATAATAACCTGCTAATCCAAGAAAACTTCTAATCTCAAAAACTGATTTTGGAGCCTCCCAATGTGATACCGCTTCAACCTTCGACGGATCAACTGCAATACCTTTTCTCGAAATCACATGACCAAGGAAACTCACTTCCTTCAACAAAAATTTACACTTAGAAAGTTTAGCGTATAACTGCTTTTCTTTCAACACCGATAACACAATCCTCAAATGCTCAACATGTTCATCTTCACTCTTCGAATAAATCAAAATATCATCAATGAACACAACCATAAACTTGTCCAAATAAGGATGGAAAATCTTATTCATGTACTCCATAAATACACCCGCTGCATTAGTCACACCAAATGGCATCACATAATACTCATAATGTCCATACCTCGTTCTAAAGGCAGTCTTCTGAATATCTTCGACCTTCACACGAATCTGATGATACCCAGATATCATATCTATCTTACTAAAGACACTCGCACCAACCAACTGATCCATCAAATTGTCAATCCTCGGAAGTGGATACTTATTCTTGATGGTCATCTTGTTCAATTGTCTGTAGTCCACACAAAGTATCATAGAACCTTCTTTCTTCTTAACCAACAAAACTGGTGCACCCCATGGTGACACACTCTGACGAATAAACCTTTTCTCAAGTAGATCTTCAAGTTGACTCTTTAACTCTTTTAATTCCGATGCGGACATACGATATGGAGCCATCGATATCGGACTAGTTCCAGGAATTAAGTTGATCGTAAACTCCACTTCTCGTTCCGGCGGTAAATATATTATCTCCTCAGGAAAAAATTCCGGAAAATCACAGACAATTGGTAAAGCATCAATTGCTCCACTTTCACCAATGTTCAAAGTTGCCATCAACATAAATACCTTCACACCATCTTGCACTGATTCCTTCACTTGCTTAGCAGTCATAAACAAGTCTTCTTCATCATTAGGTTCATGAAAAATAACTGTTTTGTCAAAACAGTTAATATAGACACGATTGAATTCTAACCAATTCATCCCAAGAATAACATCAAGTTGATCTAAGTGAAGACACACCAAATCAACTCCAAAGTCTTTACCAAAAATACTCAACGAACAATTCAAACACACAAAAGGGGTAGTTACAGAACCCATAGTAGGAGTATCAATAACCATACCACTACTCATAATTGACAACTCAAGATTCAATCTCTTAACACAATCAAAAGAAATAAAGGAATGTGTAGCTCCAGTATCAATTATAGTGACCAAAGGTATATCATTAATGAAGCACGTACCTCGAATCAACCGATCTTCACTAGCAGTCTCCGATCCTGATAGAGCAAACACTTTCTCGTTCCCTTGAGTCTTCTTTGGCTTGTCACACTTGGTACTAATGTGCCCTTGCTCACCACAGTTGTAGCAAGTCACATTCGCACCACTTCTGCACTCAATAGCTTTGTGGCCTAGCTTCCCACACTTGAAACACTTAAGCCCAACACTCTTGCACTCAGGAGCACGATGTCTTGCTTCACCGAAATTATAACATCTTACCAGAGTGGAAACTCCTCCCCCACTCGGCTTCTTTCCGTAACCAGTTTTCTGTTTCCCCTTATCAGCAGGAGTCACATACGGCTTCCCTCGGAATTGACCTTTTCCTTTCTTGTCACTTAAACTCTTATAATGACTAGACCGAGCTCTACTATCTTCATCATAAATTCTTCTCTTGTTCACCAACTCAAAAAATTGCCTAATTTCCTGATAACCAACAACTTGCTTGATTTCAGGCCTCAAAGCATTCACAAACTTGAGACACTTGAATCTCTCAGCATTAGCAGTGTTGTAATGAGGACAAAACATAATCAATTCCTTCTTACCACGCACATCTTCTGGAAAATACTTCTCCAAAAATGTCTCTCTAAAAACATCCCAAGTAACCACAATCTCTTCTTCTTCAAACCTCTAACGAGTGTTACTCCACCAGTCCTCAGCTTCCTCTTCAAGCATATGAGTGCCAAACTGCACCCTCTGCGCATCTGAACAATTCATGACTCGAAAGATCTTCTCGATTACTTTCAGCCATACCTGTGCTTTGTCAGGTTCATGTATTCCCTTGAAAATCGGTGGATTGTTCCTTTGGAACCTTCCCAAAGCACGAAACTCGTCATCAGCGTTGTTTCCAGCATTCACGTTGGCTTGTGGATTCTGTCCAATCGCTCCTGCCAACATCGCCAAAGCTTCAGCAATCGCTTCATCATTCCTGCCTGCAACCATTGTTCTAGATTCCCACAACAAATCCTCGTTAGAACAACCATATTGATAGTGCTACACACACATATCAAATGCATAAGGGAATGAACACATTAACAACTTAGTCAACTGACCGACCTGCTCTGATACCACTAATGTAACACCCCCTTACTATACCCCCAAATAACATATAAATCATTTAGGCACAAATTCAAATTTTCATCAGAGTATAATTGAAAACATGGAATAAAAGGAGCATGTCACACAATACGTGAAATAAAACATACAACACCTGCTCAATAGGGATATGCAACAGTGAGGTAACTTCAACAAAGGAACTTAGTCCTTACACCCACACCTTAATATTTAGAATAACATCGGAAACATCTAAACATTGATCATCCTCAAACATACACACACACATACACACACACACACACACACATATATATATATATATATATATATATATATATATATATATATATATATATATATATATATATATATATATATATATATATATATATATATATATATATATATATATATATATATATATATATATATATATATATATATATATATATATATATATATATATATATATATATATATATATATATATATATATATATATATATATATATATATATATATATATATATATATATATATATATATATATATATATATATATATATATATATATATATATATATATATATATATATATATAAACAAATATGGAATAATCACCAAGCATATTTATCATGCGCACATCCATAATTCTCATCAATTCACATAACATACACATATGCATACATTCACACAACATTTATCTCTATGCCATGTGACTCAATGCAACTCATGCCATGTGGTACCAACACTTGTTATCATTTTTCAGTTTTTACATTTAAAGCGGGTCTGTCCTCTAGACCGATAACAAACAAAAGCCCGTCCTCTAAGCTTTCAAACCCACTCTTCTAGGTTTGGGACAAGTCACTAGTCTCCACGAAATTGGCAAGCATTTCCTCTTGACAACAAATGATGCGTATGCAATCAACAATCATATGCACTTAAGACCGTTCTCGCATCTTAATCTCATGCATACATAAATAATTCATCACACAAGAATTATATCATGATTGTACACACAACACATTTCATCAAAGTATTCATACTTTCAACATCATCACCACATTCATCAAGTAATATACAAGAATCAATTAGATTCAATCACAAATACATATTCATGCATTCTCCACATACACTCGCATACAATTAATATGCATTCACAATAATCATACACTTTTAATCAATTTAAACAATGTATATTTGCCAAAAATCCACAACATATCATACCACAGCATACAACTATGCATTCAGAAAGATCAATCACAATCAAGCCAAACAATCAACATTGGATGAAAACATAACTAGAATTAAGAGTGCTGTCATGTTCGCTACACCACTCGCCTAGCGAGTCCTTGGCAAACACTCGCTACTGGTTCGCCTAGAGAACAAGCTCGCGAAGGAAGTCTGGGAGTCACTGGAAGTGCTTGCTACCTGCTCGCTTAGCGAGGTCTTAGCGAAACCTTCGCTACCTCACTCGCTACCAGCGAGATTGGATCATTTTGGTTCTGTCCAAGTCTAGGACCGTTTACTACCAGCTCGCTGCTTGCTCGCTTAGCGAATAACTCGCTACCTTGCTCGCCTAGCGAAGGTGCTAGCGAGCGTCTGCGATGTTCAAAACCCTCAACTGTCCAAAATGTCCAAAACTTCATAAAATCTCCCGATTCAATTCCAACAAGTTTCCATAGTCTTAGCCTAACAATCTTCGACTAAACTACACCATTTAATCCAATTTCTAACCGTTCAAACATCGATTCTATCGATTAAACCCATTCTTCCCCTAAAATGGAAGAAGATGGAAAACACCCCAACAATCCAAACACACACATACATAATCATATACATTGGTAAGATAATAGCATTTCACACCCCTTACCCGATTAATCGAACTCTAGAGATTGTTCTTGATGATTTTGAGCTATCCAAGTTTTTCCTCTTTTTTCTCCTCTTCTCCCTTCTTCCTTCTTTTTCCTTTCTCTCTATTTCTATCCTTTTCTTTTCTCTCTTCCACTTATATATCTTTCTATTCTATTTCTATCCAAACATCTACTAATCCATTTCTCACAAAATATCTCAACTTATCATTAAATACTTAATGTCTAAAATACCCTCCAATCTATTTTCCCCGAAAACTCTCAAAATCGGTAAAATAACATAATATGCAAACATAACATATTAATTAATACAAATAGTTAATTATTAAAAATTGGGTTGTTACATTCCTCTTCTTCCACTGTTGTGATTAAGGTCATGCCTTAGTACTTTCTATTGACTTGGTTCTGATTCTCTTATCTTACAGTTTTTGTTAATTGGACCACTGCTATTGCGATATCTGTTACTGCACTAAAGGTTGATGGCGGGGTAGTCGTATGTTCAAGATGTCGCCTCCTTCAACCTTGTTGTGCGATATTTGAAGATTACCGTAGGCTCTTAGTTGTTGACAAGTTGTGACTGCCTTCAATGAATACTTAATGAGTTTATGACTGCATTTGTGACTCCTCTTCTTGGTTCTCATGTAGGCCATTGTCTTCCTATTGCGGTGGAAATAGGATATCAAATTATTAATTAACTTGAATCGCATCTTTAGTTCACAACCACTCTTTGAATTATCTAAAGGAAAAGGTCAAAAGAGGAAAAACCTATTTTTGCATCGTAAACACAATGCGGGGAGAGATCTAGGTAAGGGGTTGGTTAAGCTTAGGGAAGGTATTAGCACCCTAAACTTCTGTAGTACTCTACAGGAACCTTTTGTTTATCTTTGCTATTTTACTTTATTATTTGCTTTAAGGTATATACAAAGGGTTAAGAGTTAAAGAAATACCTAAGGGTTAGTCCTAAGTTTACTCGACAAGATTCGCATCTTGTGCCTACGTATCCTGGATAGGGAATGGAATCAGAGTAATCGTAGTTCCCCTTGAAAGGGAGGTTAGAAGCGTCTTGACGGTGGTCAAGGTTTCAATAGGAATAAACGTATCTTAAGGACACGCTTACGTGGTGTGTGGAGACTCCAATCTCTACATTGATATTGTTAATTAGATTAGGGTTAAATTAGGGATTCCACGACTGGAAACCCTAAAACAGAGTACGGCGACTCTTCGACCTAAATCTAGGGTAAAAGGTATTTTCATCCACGGCGAGACACCTATGAATTAGGGTTTTGGAGACTGAAATGCTCAAAGGTAAAGCTATTGACTCGGCGGTTAAACTGCTAGACCGAATTCCTTCGGATAGGTTAACGGTAAGAAACGACATGCACGCAAGCAAATTATCACATGGCAGGCATAAAACATGAAAATAAAGAAACGATAAATGAAAGCATCGCGACCACTCGCGTAAATTACAAAATCCCAAAAATGAAAAAAAATGCAAGAATAAGTAAATGCGACAAGGTCTCGCATAGGTTACAAACCATAAAAACAGAATAAGGCGACGGTGATAAAAAAATGAATTAACAATAAACGAGATGACGAAAGTTAGATAGAAACCGACACGATCACATCATGAATTTATGTTTTTTTTTTAATTTTATTTAAAGAAGAAGTTAGCTTTGCATCTAAAAGTAGAATTTATTTTAAATTTGAAAAAAATTTGTTTTGATTTAATTAAAAAAATGTTTTGATTTAATTAAGAAAAAGATTTTAATTTTTGATTTAGGAAAATATTTTAAAATTTGATTAAAGAAAATGCTTAGAAATTGTATTAAAAAAGTTTAAATGTGATTAAGAAAATGTTTTTTTATTTATTTTAATTTTGTTTTAGATTAAACCCTAACTAAATTAATATTTACCAAACCATATTTTATTAATATTATAAAATAATAATAAAACAAACTAATAAAATACACACAAGACAACAAGACACGGACAAAAGGGGGAGGGGGCATGCATTTTATTCATTCTAGGGTTTGTTCCTTTTCATCTTCCTCACTCCTCAGCTCCGCCGACACCCTTAACGGAGCTCGGGGCTTCGTCTCCTCGTCTCCGGTTCTGCATGTCCTTGGATTCCCTTCTTCTTCCTATTAGATTCCTTTTCTCCTTCTATTTACTTGCAAAAAACAACCACAAAACAAACCACACATCAAATCACCTTACCCTTCAGCTTATTAATGGTGACTCTGGTTGGTAGTTGTTGACGGTTGATTTTCGGTGGCCTCAGAGTGGTCCGTCCGATGATGTGCAGGCTGAGGACGGTGGGTTCGTTCATGGCTCTCGGTGGTAGTGAAGTGGAGTTTCACGGTCGCCTCAGGTTTCGACGAATGTAGACAGTTGAGCCCTTTGCCGGCGATATCGCAAGGTGATATTTATGATACTCCTCTATTCATTTCCCTTCTATGGTTATGATGATGAAGCTCAAAGAGCTTCTCTGAACCTTAACCCGATTCGTGTCGCTGTTGATTGGTCCTTTAGGGTTTTTTCCGTTCGGTCATTTTTGTTCCTTGTTCTTGATCTTCGCGTTTTATATCTCTCTTTTCTTCTTACTGGGCTTGGATTTACATTTTGTTTTTTGACAGAAAAATCAAAGTTTTGAGTATCTGATTTGGTTTATGCAGATTTGGACACTTTAGATCGGATTTGGATTCGATACTTCTGGATGATTGATTTTAGATCCATATAACTTTTACTTGATAGAAAACTGGATCTGGACTTGATTTTTCTGGATTAGATTTCGGACCTGATGGTGATTTGTTGGATATCCAAATAATTTGCTTGATGAAATGGATGTTGAATCTGGATTTTGATTTGGGTGTTAGTGACCCGTTTGGCTTGAAGAATCTGTTTTCCACATAATCATTTTTCTCCAATAATCACTTCTTTTTCTCTTTGAATGCCTGGAAGATAAGAGCAGAATCTTCCGGTTTTAGCCCGAGGTCGGGAATGTGACTCGGGAGCCGGCTTCGACTTTGTCGTTGCCCTCCCGACGTGCCCGATGATGGATAACTGAGGGTATCAGAACTATCAAAAACCACTTTTTATTATTCTGACATTACGACTTTCCTCTGTTTTTGTCTGTTTTACGCAGGTACGAAAAAGTCGGGTGAAGAATTAATCGGGAACGTCGAGCATGAAGACCACTTCTAGGAAATTAGAACTTTAGAAATGAAAATGTATTTATTTTTCTTTTGTAAATTGTAATAAAATATAAATATGAATAATAAAATTCACATTATTTTTTATCCAAAATACTCTTCTTTCGATTACTCTTCAACTATCTTGCCACACCCGAGTGAACTTCTTTAAGCCGAAGCATCCGATTAAAGCCACACGATAGATTACCTCTAAATAAACTCAATCGATTAAAGATTTCACCGATTAAACTTTAAACAAGTGGACTAAATTCACCATGTGAATTTAATATGAATAAATCCCAAAATAATCATCCGAATTAACTTATGTCATCTCAACACGTGCGGCTCCACTTGAAACTGATATAACCTTCGATTCCAATCCAGTGTTTTCCCAAATTAAATCCTGCCTGACGATAGAATCGGTAATGGCCTTGAACGAAGTAAAACAGAAAAGAAACAGAGAAATCCAATTAACAGCAAGGCAAAATTAAACTCTGCACTAAAATTCGATTTGTGTCTCTGATAACTAAATCCAATGCCCTGAACCAATTCATCCCAAAAATCACAATTAAACAGAAATCATAGGCCCGAACATGAATCGAACTTTCCACTGCTTTGACTTTAAAATTGGTAGATAGCAGAAGAACAGAAAATAAATGCCTGTTAAAACAGAACTCCGCAGAATGGATTCTTGCACTGATTTGAGCCGAACCAAATTGATATCTCAATATAATCAAACCCATATGATAAAATAAATGTCTCGGAAATCCACTGACGACCGAATCTCGGCCCGTTGAATTAATTACCGTATCTCAAAAATCCTGATGCCAAAATTACCGTGAACTTTTGCTCATCTTCAAAGAAAATAAAGAACTCGTAAATGGAGGCTCTAATTGCTCAATGGATTCATGGAGATGATTCAGCTTCATGAACTGTCAGTAAATGGTAAATAAATGACCATTTCGCCCCTCAACAGCTAAAGTGCACCAGATGTGATTCTCCTGCAAAAATAACAGACTATGCAACCTGTTAGTGGTTAGTTAATATGTAATGAAAAAAATGCAATGTAACGCGATATGAATCGACTAATCCAAAGGTAAAATTTGGGGTATTACACTTCCAATGGAAGTTGAGAGATGGACGAAACCGGTAGAACCGACAAGGTGCAAAGGCCTTCTTCCCATGATTCCTTCTTGAACTTCTGGCCACTTGGCATAATGTTGGATTTTAATGTTCTAGACGAAGAAGTGTGTTGACCTTCACTTGTTTGTTGCAGGATTCACACTTGAGGACGATTTGGCTAGAAATCTCGGTTGGTTTATTGAGATTTCTGGCCAGATTATTGATGTTATGGATGTGGTTGCTTACCCTTGAAGCTACACTTGGTACTTTGATTATCTTGTTACTTGGCAATCCTCTAGAAATTTGACATGCCAATGGAGCGTTATATGTTTACTTAATTACTCCAAAGTTAACAACTCATGAAGATGTTTACGTTCTAATGCAGAGAATTCAAAACAGCCGGGATCATTTGGAATTAGAAGGAAAGGTGTAGCGCTTCATAGCAAGCTGGGGACCAGGGACTTCTTCCACTGCCAAACCACATGCCTTCCCAACGCCGTTACGTTCCTCATCCTGTGCCTTACGGTTCAAACTCTGTGAACTCCTTCTGGCGTCTCACGGCAATTTTCGGCTTTCATACAACCCATACCCGGGGCTAATATTCTTGACCAAACATTTCGTTTCTGTCATAAATAAGTTCTGTATTCGTCTCTTTCTTTTGTCTGTGCAAGTTTTAGGTCATGCTGCTCTTGGCTTGCACTTCTCACGACTTGGTATTGTGGCTGAAAATAGCTTAAAGCAGGGTTCTGATGCGAACAAGTGTGCGTTATTGATCCTTCGCAACAAGTCAGAGTTATGGCAGTGAAGACGTGGATGCTGGAAAAAAAACTGTGTACAACATGTAGAACAGCGAAATGTAACATATATTTATGTAGATAGTGCCAAAAGGAAAATTAACCAAGTTATTTCCAGTTGTTTTAGGTTTTGTAATTTCGAGACAAAGTTTTTTTGTAATGAAGCTTTCACCGTATTGACTCTTAAACTTTCATATCCATCGTACATATTGAATTAGTCTTGGATTTCTCGAGTAGTGTGATTTTCCTGATATAGGCTTTAAGCAGACTAGGAATAAATTTAATCAATCTTGAAATATGGCTTAGAAACCCAATTTGTGACCTGGTCTAGAATGAACTCAACCTTAAACGGTTTGTAAATTACAATTTAAATTGGAAAAAAAACTATAACATTCCTTGAAGCTTCATCCACTTTCCTTTGGACTTTGTGATTCGAGACAATTTCCTTCTTCAATTCATTATGGTACCACTTGGGGAAACTCTATAGGCTCTTGAGTTTAATCAAATGTCAAATTCTATACCATATTCTCTTAAATTGAAAATGGATTACACTAGTGATCATGCCATATCCATCCCTTGGTTAATGATGCCATTAAGGAAACCCATGAAGCAAAGCACATTGTTAGTCGCTTAGCAAATAGCGAATTTAAAGTACAAATGAGCGAAATTCAACCTTGACTCCGAGATATCTCGCGTGGGAAAGTAATGAGACCTCAAATACCATAAATCCACGTGTTATAGCATCTTGATCTCAAATAAATCTGAGAATGACTTTAACGAGATATAAAAAAACCCATCTAGGATGTCTTCAAAGTGTTGATCCCGAATGGCCTAAGAATGAAGGAAGAATTCTGACTGTGAGAATGAGTATTATTTCCCCTTGAAATTAGCATCCCCATGCAAACCTGAGCAGGCTGGTTAACTAGGATAAACACGCACAAAGTAAAATAAAATAAGAAAGAAATAAGCACAAGGAGGCGGGATCTTATGGTAAAAAATTAGGGTGTGACAACTCTGTAATAACCTTGTTTCCTTTGAATAATGGATTTCACTGCTTTCTAATCATCGTTGTTATCGTATGATGTTTTAATGCTTTTCTTATCTTACAAATAAGGATTTGATTTACGGTTAACCTTAGGTTTGGAAAAACGATCGTTAACGCATTTATACGATAATACTATAGTAGATATTGCCTAGGAATGGGGATACCCTATAGTAACCGTAATGTTTTAGATAAAATATATCGCTTAGGATTGTTCCTATACCACCAAGAAATTGGGGCATAGGAAGAATACCAAAGGGTTTTCTGCTAAGGAATTAGAGTCAACTAATCTTTAAAACCGGTAACGAGTGAATTGAGCAGTGATTTCTGAAAACTAAGGATTAAGGTTATTACAAGGCTTTTCATACACCCTACCCTAGCATGCTTCTCATAACTGTTTAAAACCTTTATTTTCCTGTTTTTACCTTCTGGCCAACTTTTTACAAACCAAAACCCTGTGATTTTTTGTTTAATTGCATTACTATAGAACTTGTGTTCATACGCAGTCCGCGAGATCGATATTCGGGGAATTTCCCCTTATTACTACATCGGTAAAAATATTACACTTGCTATTTTTCCGGTCAAAGACCAAGGAAGCCAGAAAGGCATTTCACTCAATTGCCGATGTCGTACAGTCAGATGTTGCCAGATTTGATCAAAGGTGGATTAATAGTGCCAAAGAGGATTAATCCGGAGATTCCTCCGTATCTACCAGGTTTTGATGTCAACGCCCGCTGTGAGTACCATGCTGGGGCACAGGGCATTCAACCAAAGACTGTAAGGTGTTAAAGAGCAAAATTCAGACTCTGCTTGACTCCAACATGTTCTCAGTCACGCCTCAGGGTATCTAGTTCAACAGTCCCCTTCATCCAGTCATGTCTGTTCAGATGAGTATCAGACTGACTTCGACGAGCAATTCTGAAGAGGGCTAGTTCAGTAGAAAACCAAGATGGGAAAGCCCAGTTCCCCGAAGCTGGCAATCTTTTTACCATGTCATTTATTTGCATTTGTAGTTTCTTTTCCGTTTAAGTGTGAATTTTATCTGTAGAACTTATCTGTTTTCAATTGATAATGATAATGAAATAAATATGCATGTTTTGATTAAATCCATTCGTGTTCACTCAATGCTTTTTATTGATGTTAAACGCTTGTCTAAGCAGAATCCGAGGGAGGATGACGAGGTTTAAAGGCGCAAAGCTTCCGATTGTATGCTTTTGAATAAAACTTGCTGATGCTGTATAAGCATTGTTTCAAATTCCTAAACACCGAAGATATAAGGATGATAATCCCTTGTCAAACCCCTTTGAGCCTAGTTGTATGAGTTTCTTTCTGAAAACGAAGAAACCTGCAATCTTAACCTGGGGCAGGGTAGGTGTCAGTTAATTCGACCGAACATCCGAATTGCAAAAGGAGTGTTCCCGTTTGAGGATCAATCACACCTGTAGAGGTCGTACCTATTTGTTTTTATGAGTTAAAGTTAAGATTGTGTTTCATGTCTCAATCAAACAAAGATACTTGGTTTTGTTATTTTTATTTATGAGATAGATCTGAACCTTGTGGGTCTTGGTGAGGTTCATGGCCCGTTTGGAATCCACACCCCTTTTTTTTAATCATTTTTGTCTGTGTGAAGGATGATGGGCTTTTGACCCACATGGCTCCTTCATAATGTTTCCACCTATTCACTCCCTTTCAAATCCAGCGCACCCCCCCCCCCCCCCCATTCATTTAGTTCTTTGTTATTTTATACTTGTTGTTTTAAGAAAAAAAACGTATTTCTATTTGAACATTTGGCATTTATTCTTGACTTTGAAATTTAATGTTTTGCTTATGATTATCACCTTTTTCTTAGTTTCATCGGATTTTCATTTTATTTTCATTTTGATTTTAGATTTTTGGTCAATGAAGTTTAAATATCAAGAATGTTGGTTATTGAGGTTGTTTAACCTTCATGATTTCAAATCTGTAGTGAATGATCATTAAGATCATTCTTTATACTTTGGGATCGTGATAGGTTACCTTCGATTAATCGATGAGAGTTTGTGATTAAAACAAGACCGTATCATCTCTCCATCATGTTTTAGCATAAACATTATATTTGAGCGGCCTCCTATAGCATGATCTTCGTCATAGATCGTGCTACGATTGTTTAGTACTAAAATGTGAAGGTAGGAAAACACTGAGAAGGGGGCGGGTTGAATAAGGGTTTTCAAAAACAAATAAAGCTATAAAAATAACAGGTATTTTTATACTGGTTCGTTTGAACTCAAACTACTCCAGTCCACCCGGCTAAGGTGATTTCGCCTCTTTCAATAGAGGACTTAATCCAATAATCAAAAACTGATTACAATGTTTTCACTAAGACAAACTTGTCTTAGTCTTCTCAAGAATACTGACCACAACTTGGTCTCTCAAGGAACTTTTACAAAGTAATACAATAATGTGTTTAAGTGCTTCTAACAAAGCTTTTTCACAACAGTGATTTTACACAAATTGAAGATCAATGAAACTTTCTATTTTCTTTTCAGCCAAGTAGTATTTTCTTTGTAGAATGATGTTGTATGTTGTGTTGTCGATGAATGATGTTCTATCTTTGAATTTCTGTTGAAGACTTGTTTAAATACTTCTCATCCATTTCTCAAATAGCGTGCAACTTTCCAGAAGAGGAATGTTCAGAGATATCCTTTTTTGTTCTGACATTCTATCCCATACACAAAAGAGGAATAGTACCGTTGGATGTAGACAATGAATATTGCAACGAATCTTTCTTGATCAGCATCTTTTTAAATGAACGAATATGAAAATATTTCTTGCATCAGATCCTCTGATGATGTTCCATTTTCTTCTTATCAGAGTAACTCTCTTCCAGAGTTTTGATGATGTTCCATTTTCTTCTTATCAGAGTAACTCTCTTCCAGAGTTCTGCAGCTTAGTGCTAGCGTGAATGTTTTAACAAATTGTTCATCCAGAGGAGCGCTTTAGATCAGAGCAGATCTTCGCTCTTACGTGTTACCCAAATGTATCACTTTGTTACTAACGTTTCAGTGACTTTCGTGTTTTTTCTCAGAGCCTCTGCAGTTGCAACTTTGAGTTTAGTATGCTCAGAGTCTTCTGAATCTTCGCTTTATACTCTACGCTCAAAGCCTTCTGTAACTTTGCTTCTTACTCTATGCTCAGATCCTTCTGTAGCTTCACTTATTACTCTATGCTTAGAGCCTTCTATATGTCGTAGCTTAACGTTCAGAGGAATATTTCGTTCAGAGGAATATTTATTATGTTATCTGAAACAAAAACACTTGAACAAAATTAGAGTATATATTTTCTCCATACAAAATTTCATTATTGTTATCATCAAAACATTGAGATATATTAAGAACCAATTTGTGTTCTAACAATCTCCCCCTTTTTGATGATAACAAAAACTATACGAAATTTTATTCAAAAATAAAATATATATCTCCCCCTAAAATGAATACTGCTAGAAAATTTAAAACTTCCCTTTCAGCACTTGTATTCTTTCCAGAGTCAGAGCAAGCTTGTGTACTATCTTAGACCTTGTTCAGAGTTAATTCTATAAATATTGTCAGATGAATAACTTTAGCTCTGAAACACTGAATTCATGATTAGTTAGTTTTTAACATGTGTGAGTTTCCATTTAGTATATGTTTATGTGAACAATTCAAAATTTCCATTTTCTCCACCTTTTTATTTTAGAAAAATCATTTAAGACAAAAAAAATTACAGAGCAAGAAAAATAGAAAAAAAAATATAAGATAGAATCAGATGTAAAGAAAATAGTCATAGATGTATTTAGAAACCCAGAAAAGAAATAAAACAGGAAAATTCATAGATGATCACAAACAAACAAACAATTAAGATAAACGAGAAGTTAAAAGCTTAAGAAGCTCCGTCATCTCAGAAGTTGAAGATTCTTGTTTGGCCATTCATGTCTTGATTTCAGTAGTGGATTCTTCCTGTTTGACCATCCACTCCTGAATCTCTGTCGTAGTTTTCTCTTGCTTGATCATCCAAGATTTAATCTCACTGTTAGTAGCCTCTTGCTGAGCAAATTTGTTTAGCACATCTTCATTTTCTTTCCTCAAATCTGTTGAATGCTGAACAACCAATGAAGAAGGTGCATTTCCTAATCCCAGAGCAAAGGGCTGACCAGAGTCATGAATCTCTTCAGCAATAGGAGCATCTGATTTACCTTCTTCAGCATGAGGATCTTCACTCATCTAAAGTGCAGCAGATTTCTCAGATGAGGAACACATAACCTCTGCATGTGTGTTTTCCAGCCAAAGAATAGGAGTTCTGCTGACACTAAGTTAAGCAAGTTTCATAGCTTCAGAAAGTCTCTCTCGCGCATCTGCAGAGCAAGCACCCTGAAGATTCATAGTCACAGAAGTGAATCTCTTTCTGAAGGCAGTCTAGATCTCTTCAGAGTCACGAGGATTCGTGCTAGTGAGGCACTTCTCTCTTACAGCAGAAAACCACATCTGCATCTTCGTTTCAAAACTAGATAACAGATTACCAACATTTGGTCTGGGTTTGGGCTTAAGGTAGGCCTCGAAGAAGGATTTCTTAAGGGCATCAAAGAATGAAGGTTTAACAGATGATGAAGGTTTATCTGGAGAATGAGAGGAAATGGGAGTGGGAGAAGAAATTTCAAGAGGATGGTTTAGGGAGTTATGTGGAGGGGATGTAGCATCTGATTGGTCAGAGGAGGAGTCAGAGGAGTCAGATGAGTCAGATGAGTCAGATGGAATTGGGTGAATGGTTAGGAGAGGTATGGCATAAAAGATTTCAGGTTCAAAGGGGTTGGTAACAACTGGTTGGTTTGTAGAGGGGACTTCAACATAATTGGTTTGCTGAGGGATATTGAATGAGGGTGTGGATGGTATAGAGGTGGTGTGTTCAGAGGTGGCTTCTTGGTTATGTTGAGAGGTGGTGTGAGGGTTGGAAGTTTGTGTTTGGGAGAAAGGAGAGGCAACAGAGACATGAACATGCTCAGAGGAATGTGAATGGTGCTCAGAGGTGATGTGTGAAGGGGAAAGAGGAGAAGGATCAGAGGTGATAATAGGTTCAAAACGGAGAGGGGGTTGAGATGTTGGTTCTTCTGTTACAGTTTCCAAAATAGGAGATAAAACAGCAGAGCGATTACCTGATTGCTTAGAACACTTTGAGGACTTCTTGGAAGAGTCTTCTTCAGAACTCTTAGAATGTTTCTCTGAGATACCTTCTTTAGAGACTTTTCTCTTCTTGCTTTTCTTCCTCATAATCAGCTCTGGAGCAGGTTGAGAAGCACGTAGCAGCAGATCAGCTAGCATAGGAGTTCCATCTGCCATACAGGAAGCAATATAAGCGAGGAGAGCTTCCTTTGCCTCCTCTGCAGTGAAGAGTGGAAAATCTTTCACTGGTACCCTCCTTTTGCGCACGACATCAGAATCAATCTGAACTTGATCAAATTGAAGTTTTTCTACCAACTTCATTCTCTAAAGACTCTTGCCATCCAAAGGCTTCCCCAGAATAGGAACTAGTTCATCTGTCTGACCAGCATCTTTCAGATAAGCTACCAAACCATTTTCAGTGAGGATATTAGAAATTAACCTTCCCATGGGAATCCAATCTCTGATCTTCTGGTGTTTGGTGCGAATGATTTCTCTGGACATCTTGATATGACTCCAAATATGAACAAACAACTGATGTGGAAGATCCACCTTGATATTATTCCCTAGACAATACAAAATATACAGTTGATATGTATTAATGTAATCTGGAGAATTTGAAGCCTTGCGATGATGGATACAACCCAGAAATATCTTGGCCCAAATCTTGTAATGGGTCTTCAGATCCTTTATCTTGTTGGATGGAAGCCCAGAGGTAAGCACCTTGTTGTACACTTCAATCATATTTACACGTCCCACTGATGTATTCACAATACCCTCTTCTTCATAGCCAATAAGATTGCGAATCAATTCCTCAGTGACGATGATAGTTTTACCCAACACAGATGAAGAAATAAACTTAGGGTAAACTTGGGCATGAATCCAGAATTCCTTTACCAGTTGGAGAAAAACTGGACCAACAAACCGATCAAAGTATTTTACCCATCCTTGAAAGTTAACTGTTGAACGAAGATCAAACCCATTTTTCGCCATACAGTCAAAATCAACCATAAACTCACAGAGTACCTCTAGTTTGTTCACTGGTGTGAGAAGTGTGCGTTTTGGTTCTTTGTAAGCTTCATTACCCATTTGCGATGAAGATGACCCAACCATTGTAGAAACCAGGCGTTGATGTGATGAAGATGAGGTATCCATAGAAGAAGAACTTTTGAGATGACTGGGGATTCTTTTAATTTTAGGCTTGAAAATTAAGCAGTGAAGAAGAGCAAAATGCATAAAGTGTGTGAGATAATGAAAGTGTGGAATGTGTTAAGGCGTGGAATAAGTATTAGGGAAAAAAGAGAAACAAAACAATAATAATTTAACGCATTAAATGTGATTTAACAAAGTGTGTGGGGGGGGGGGGGAAGTGAATTTCAATGATTCAAACAGTACCTAAAACGGCGCCTCAACCTTGTGTACACTCAATCGTTTGCAAAATTCAGATTAGAAGTGACACGTGTTTGATATGGTGTGCCTTTGAAGCTCTTTTAGGAAATGAAACATTAACTAGCACTCAGATCCTCTAAAGCTTGTTAACACAGATTTTCACACAAATAAAGTAACTTAAAAAATTTCAGATGCAATACTTTAGAGTATAGACTTTAAACACTTTTCATCTGAACAAATTTAATTCTGAATAATGATTTTATTCTGGACAAAAGTCCATACTAATATTTTTCAGAATAAATTTAAATCTATCTTCAGAGAAGGGTTTTGTAAAAATATCAGCCCATTGATGGTCTGTATCAATAAAATTTAAACTTAATATCCCTTTCTGAATATAGTCTCTGATGAAGTGGTGTTTAATCTCTATATGTTTTGCCTTTGAATGTAAAATTGGATTTTTAGAAAGACAAATTACAGAAGTATTGTCACAGAAGATAGGAATATTACTCTCATGTATTTGGTAATCCTCCAGTTGACTCTTCATCCAGAGCATCTGGGTACTACAACCAACAACCGCAATATATTCTGCCTCTATAGTTGAGAGTGCTATAGTGGGTTGCTTCTTGCTGTACCACGAGATCAAATTGCCTCCTAGAAACTGACAGCTCCCAGAGGTTCTTTTGCATTCAACTCTATCTCTAACAAAATTAGCGTAACAGAAGCCTACTAATTTATATTCATCAGATCTTCTGTAACACAGACCCACATTAGTTGTACCTTTCATATACCTCAGAATTCTCTTAACAGTAGTTAAGTGAGATTCTCTAGGATCTGATTGGAATCTAGCACATAAACATACACTGAAGAGAATGTCAGGCTTAGAGGCGGTCAAATACAGAAGAGAGCCAATCATACCTTTGTACAACTTCTTATCTACCTTTTTACTTACCTGTTCTTTTCCTAGAGTGCAAATTGGATGCATGGGAGTCTTAGTTGGCTTACTTTCTGTTAGATTAAACTTCTTTAGAAGCTCCTTCACATACTTCGTCTGATGTATGTAGGTGCCTTCTGGAGTCTGATTAACTTGAATGCCCAGAAAGAATCTTAGCTCTCCCATCATGCTCATTTCAAGCTCTGCCTACATAGACTTAGCAAACTCCTTTTCAAGTGAAATATTTGTGATTCCAAAAATAATATCATCAACATAAATCTGACATATTAAGATATCTTTCTTAATTGATTTATGAAAAAGAGTGGTATCAACCTTTCCTCTGATAAAATTATTTTCCAGAAGAAAATTACTCAGCCTTTCATACCAAGCTCTGGGAGCTTGTTTTAGGCCATAGAGTGATTTCTTTAATTTAAAAACGTGCTATGGAAATATTTCATTTTCAAATCCAGGAGGTTGATGAACATATACTTCTTCTTCTATTAAACCATTTAAGAAAGTACTTTTAACATCCATCTGATACAGAGTTATGTTATTCTGTGCAGCAAAAGAAATTAGCAAGCATATGGATTCTAACCTTGCCACAGGAGCATACGTCTCTGTGTAGTCAATACCTTCTTGCTGACTGTAGCCTTGAGCAACAAGTCTAGCTTTATTTCTGATGACTTCTCCTTGCTCATTTAACTTATTTCTGTAGACCCATTTTGTTCAAATAATGTTGAATCCTTTTGGTCTTAGAACCAGATCCCAGACATCATTTCTTGTGAATTGATTCAGATCCTCTTGCATAGCAAGTATCCAATCGTTGTCTTGTAGAGCTTCATCCACAGAGGTAGGTTCAATAATTAACACCAGACTAAACAATGATGTCCTAGAGGATTTGAGGAAGGATCTTATTCTAATGGGATCATCCTTCTTTCCAATAATCATCTCCTCTGGATGAGAAGATTTGATTCTGGAGGATCCTTTCAGAGTTGGTTCTTCAGAAATAGTTAAGTTATCCAGATGAGCAGCTAATGGAGTGGCATCTGGAGTTACTTCTGATTCTTTAGTTGGAACTTTGTTTGCCTCTGATTCTTCAGAGTCTGTGAGAAGAACTTCTCGATCTGCAGAAATTTCAGACTGCTTTGGCTTTTGATTGCCAAGCTTATCATCAAATCTGACATGAATTGGTTCTTCCACAATCTGTGTTTCAGTATTGTATACTTTGTAGCCTTTTGAGCGTTCAGAATATCCAAGCATAAAACACTTTTGTGCTTTAGAGTCAAATTTGTTCAGATTATCTTTAGTGTTTAGAATAAAACAAATACATCCAAAAGGATGGAAATATGAAATGTTGGGCTTTCTATTCCTCCATAATTCATAAGGAGTCTTCTCCATAAGAGGTCTTACAGAGACTCTGTTCTGAATATAGCATGCTATATTTATTACTTCTGCCCAAAAATGTTTAGCCATATTTGTCTCATTGATCATGGTTCTGGCCATTTCTTGCAATGTTCTATTCTTTTGTTCTACAACTCCATTCCGTTGAGGAGTTCTAGGACAAGAGAAATCATGTGCAATGCCATTTTCTTTAAAATATTTTTCAAAAGATTTATTTTCGAATTCACCACCATGATCACTTCTGACTTTGACAATATTAAATTTCTTTTCATTTTGAACTTGATTGTAGAAATAAAAAAATACAGAGTGAGACTCATCCTTGTGCTTTAGGAATTTTACCCATGTCCATCTGCTGTAGTCATCAACGATGACAAGCCCATACTTCTTGCCTCTGATGGATGTAGTTTTCACTGGTCCAAACAGATCAATGTGCAGAAGCTCTAATGGTCTAGAAGTAGAAACAACATTCTTTGGTTTGAAAGTGGATTTTGAAAATTTGCCTTTCTGACATGCTTCACAAAGAGCATCTGAGTTGAACTTCAACTTAGGAAGTCCTCTGACCAGATTGAGCTTGTTAATCTAAGATATACGTCTCATGCTTGTCGCTACCACGAAAATAAGGTGCCGACAAAACAGAAGAGTCGCCACCTTTCGTTATTTATCCCACAGAAAGGGAAAGTAAACGATCGGAAAAACCTGACGAAAAGGTATAAGACAAGGTCATCGCAACCATGTCTGGGTTCGGGAGTCGGTTACGCAAGGGGAAGGTATTAGCACCCCTCACGTCCATCATACTCGATGGGATCCATGCTTGTTGTGTTTATCTGACGGGTTGGTTTATCTATCTACGCTAAAAGGTTGGTCTGAAAAGAAAAGAAAATGACTCGGCAGAACACAGCAGTTCTATGCCTATGTATTCCCGTCTGGAACGAGAAATTAGAGCCAACGTAGTTTGCCTAACTACGGGTGAAAGGGGGAAGGTTGCTCGTCGAGATATCGCATCTCGTGCCTACGTACTTTCACATGGCATGAAAGATCAGAGCAAACGTAGTTCAGAATAAAAGGGAACACATGCTTGTCTTTTTTATTCGAGTAGGGTTAACAGACGGTTCCAGCAGTTGGTGTATGCAGCTCACTCGACGGAGACTTAGGCGTTTACCGTCTGCGGTAGAACCGAGAGTTAACAAAACTCTCCTTATGAAAATGGTTTCCAAGGATTAAAGATCCCAGAGGACAAAAAGAAGTTTGATCTTTGTTTTGAAGTCTTTTAAAGAAGAAGTGTCTTGTATGGATGTTTGCAACTAATATCGCACTAGAGACTATGACCTGAGAGTGAATGCGTCGCATGTCACCCAAAGGGTAGCATACTAAACATCCAAGTTGTTGGAAAGAAACTCTCGAGCAACCCTTTCTCAAGTAGCTTAAGGCTCGTAGAGTACGACATCAATTAACCTTTATTACTGTATTTTGATTTGTTTGAAGATGAGAAGAGAAAGGACACACTAAAGGGGAACTGATCCAATCCTAAAGTTGTCATGCAAAGTTGATCCTATGATTGAGGTTGGGAGGGAACTACCTAATGTTATCATGCATGGTTAGAACCCTAATGTCTGTCATAACTTCTCTTGAACAAGAGAAGTCAGAGTTCCTAAGGGAACATGGCAAAGGAAAACAACAACAACAGAAATAACTGTAAGTAAAATGCATGAAATGCAGCAATACAAGCAGAAGGAGACACACTCGACTTCTAGAGAAAACAAGCCAGAGGCAACACACCACACAGGCAAGGGAGACTACACTAAACCTTAAACCAGCAAGCAAAGCCAACCAGTAATAGACAAGCAAAGGGAGACAGACTCAACCTCTAATGCAGACAAGCAAAGGGAGCCAGGCTCAACCTTTCAATGCACTTAGGCCTAAACAAACTATATGAGAGCCTATTCTAATGCAAAACCCCATACAAACAGTCAAACAAATATAGTCAATCAGCAAACACATCAAACAAGGCAGCAGACAAGCAGCCCAATAGCAAAGTAGACTTCTAGTAGTAAAGCAATCCAACAGTCTGTAGTTTGATCTCCATGCCCAAGCTATCTTCAAGAGAAAACTTCATCTTCAAGTTTCAAATGATCCACCAAGAGAGAGGATAATCAACATCAAAAGGATTGCATGATGATGGGAAGCATGATGGAAACCAAGGGAATCCATCATGGCACTCAACCATACATCTAAGATAGGCATCCTCAAAGGTTCTACCTTTTGTGGTATGCCACACATCCTTCCAAAGGAGGGATGAGGCTTCCACATAGGGACCTTGAATCATTGGATGAGAATGGAAAGCAATCAAAGCAAACCATGTTTGTGAAAGAAGAAAACAACTTCTAAGGCTCTACAAAACCCTAATCTTAAGGGCTTAAAGAAAGCTACTAAAAGGGAAACAAAACACCAAATCAAGCATCACAAATAAGCATACAGAAGCTATAACAAGTCTAGAACACTATCCAAAAGGAATGGGAAATTTATTTCATGCTATGGGTCACCATTGGGGTCATTCTAAAGGAAAGGTCATGTTAGAAGCAACGTAGAACTAGTCTAATTGTTAATTCTAAGAAAAATATGAAATCAAGTCCTAAAATTCTAGGGAATTTTCTAAGGGATCCTAAGAGGGTTAGGGACCTATGGTATAAAATCCAGGGATTGAATCTAAAGGGAAAGTCACTTAAGAATTTCTAAACCTAAAGTTATTAAAGGGGAACCCTAAAATGGAAGGTCATGGGAACCTAATTGAAAAATAGTCTTATTATCATCTAAAAATTATGAAATAAATCCTAGGGGATCATGCACATCTATGCTAACAGCCAGCCAAATATCAGTTCTAAATTCTATACCAATTAATCATACAAAAATCAGCAAAAAACACGAGGAATTATGCTAAAACTAAAGAAATAACAAAAATGGAAAAATGCAAAATAAATGGAAAAAATCAACCAAAATGAAATATAAAAGTATCAAAAAATCAAGAATCACCAGAGGATCACAACCATATTTTTTCCATAATTTTCTGATCAAAAATGAAATTAATATGAATTAAAAATGACAAAAGCAATTAAAGAAATTATAAAAAACAAATAAGAAAATAAAATGCTGAGAAAATAATAGGGGCGTTGGATCACACGACTAAGTACACTCATCCAAGGGCTCTAAGGCTGCCAGCGCATTATTTAAACGGTGCGTTTTGCTTGGTCAAAGGTCAAGTCTGAGAGTGATTCTCGTGCACACGATTGGGATACTAAGTCTTCACTTTCCATTGATCCAAGGGCCAAAGTTCATCGTCCTCGTTTGAAACTCTGATGGAGGGAAATTACACAGACGAACCAAACGGTGGTTCCGGTGGCTGAGCCACCGTCTTCTCCGGTGAAGCAAAATTGTAGGTCATGGAAACATGTCAAACCTTATATCGTTCTCTCCAGTTTTTCACCCTGATCAAGAATCTAACCTCCATTTTTGCTAATTCTCCATGGATTTTGAAACACGAACGCAAACAGAAAACTCATCACAATATGGATCATCACCAAACTCAAAATTTTCTCCATAGATCTTCTCCTCATCTCACCAGGATCTCTCTGATCTATTCAAATCTCATCATCTCTCAACAAACGTCCAGATATGAACTCAAACAGAAATGGTGTCACACCTTGAATTGTCATCAAACTTCACAAAACTTATCCTAAAACGATCTGGTCATCTTCCTAATGCTTAACCTCATTTAAATTTCAACTAGATCAACCTAGAATCAGTGCAATCGTGAAAAGTACATACCTGGTTTGTAGCTTGAAATTGGAGCAATTACACAGTGATTCTTACTTCAATCTTGTGCAGATTCGTTCCTTGATGAAGGATAAAGCTATTGGAAACCTTGATTTGCCTTGAAAAGCTCTAGAATGGAAAACACGATTTGCACTTGAAGCTTGAAAATTCCAACTGCAATCTCTAGTTATTGCGCAAAATAACCACCAAACCTGATCTGAATTTCTTTCTGAACTTAAATAGAACTGGTTTGAGTAATTTGGAGGCCCATTGGAGGCCCAATCTGAGATATCCAAGTTTCAACTTTTGCTTGAAATTTCAACAATGGCATACACGATTCTGAGGTGATTCCTTCTCCAAGAAGCTTCATTTGCCTTGCTTGTGGACTATGGAGAATGAATGGACAGGATTTCACCATTGTTTGTATCCTATAGCCAAGATTTGAGGTGTAACTTCCTCATAAACTAACAAAGTAAAACACCATGAAATAAACCTCAAATTGAAATTTCAATGATGCCATTATGTTCCAAATGTTTTTTTTATCAAAATGAGTACTCATTTGATCTTGTTTGAACACATGTGATTAAATTTGAATTTTTCAACTTAAATGCCTTTTAATTTCCCCTTTGTCAAATTTCTTTAAACCAAGTCTTGCCCTAAGCCAATTCAATGCCTCATGGATATATGGTTGACCTTAAAATCCCATTTTGAGCAAGTTTTGTGTTGAAAAAAACTTTATTTGAAATGTGCAAGATAGTGAAAATGACCTATAATCCAAAATGACCTATAATCTTACTTTCCCAAAATGCCCCTGACTTGTAAACCTTATAACTTGAGTTTTACAAATCAGATGAAATACTTCTAGTACAATTTGGAAAGCTAAGACCAATACCTACAACTTTCATGTAGGCAAAAAGTTGAGGAGAAACACCCTTCTAGGTCAAAAGTTCCTTGGAAGTTGGTTGACTTTTGCAGAAAAATTTCACATTCATCTGATGACCTGTAACTTGTCTAGATCATAACTTGAGTTCTATAAATCCAATCAAGGACTTCTAGTAATCAAATTAAAGCTAAGAACATGCTCTACAAGTTCCATGTTGGCTAAAATTTGAGATGAAACTTTTATCTTGAGATAAGTGGTCTTGAAGTCAGTCACTAAATAAGGGATTTTACCCTGAGAACCCTAGTTTAGCAACTCCTCACACTTTGAATTCTTCTTGAATTGGTCTTGGAGTATCACCTCATGTATCTCAACACAACTTTCCATGATCATAAAGACTTATAATTGAGTCTTAATCTCCTCTTGTTGCACAGTTGACTCAAGGTTGATCAGACAAAAACCCTAATTGCAACAACTTCAACTGTGGCTCTTCACACTTGGCATAATGACTTGGCTGAGCTCCACCATGACCCTCAAGGCACTCCATGAGATCTATCCACATACCCTATCCATGATCAAGGCTTCACAACCCCCTTATGGTCTTCAATTGGCCCCCAAGTTAGGAGATGAACCACATACCAACATCCAACCTCCTCAAGCACACAACCCACTTTCTGATGATTTTGGTGACCTCTCAAGCTTGAATAAGACCTCTAGATAGGCTCCTCTTGATATAAACCACACTTGATCCCCTGATAAATGAATAATTCTATGCTATGCAAATGCTAGACCAATGGTATGCCAATGAAATGAAACATAAACCAAGTAAGAAAAAAGTTAGGAAAATTTTGGGGTGCAACAGCTGCCCCTATTCAAGCGACTTGGACCTGACTGGATGAAGAGCGAACGGCTTTCAGCCAATCAAGGTAAAAGACGGTTGAATACCAAAGAACCCGGAAATTTGCCAACCAAAGAAATAAACTCCACAAACTGCTTGGGGAAGAATATCCAGAAAATTTAATCTGGTTGTCACGGCAACAAACTGATCAATCATCTGATAAAGAACACCTGATTTCAACATCAACCACATGTGTGACGCCACAAGCATTGAATCCACATTATTAGATCAACAACAAACATACACTACCATAAGCGGGCACCGAACCATAGGACCATATCAAAATACTATCCTTGATCTTCCATCTCCGAAGAAACGAGCAAAGCACTACGTAAAGCACGATATCAATATCCTTGATCTTCCATTTCCGTAGAAACGGGCAAGCACTACGTAAAAGTGTGAACCGTCGGTATCTTTGACCTTCCATTTTCGCAGAAACGGGCATATGCTAAATAAAAGTGCGAACCGTTAGTATCTTTGACCTTCCATTTCCGCAGAAACGGGCATACGCTAAACAAAAGTGCAAACTGTCAATATCTTTGGCCTTCCATTTCCGCAAAAATGGACATACACTAAATAAAAATGCAAACTGTCAATATTTTTGACCTTCCATTTCCATAAAACGGGCATACACTAAATAAAAGTGCGAACTGTCAATATCTCTGACCTTCCATTTCCGCAGAAACGGGCATACACTAAATAAAAGTGCGAACTATCAATATCTCTGACCTTCCATCTCCGCAGAAACGGACATACACTAAATAAAAGTGCAAACTGTCAATATCTCTGACCTTCCATCTCCGTAGAAACGGGCATACACTAAATAAAAGTGCGAACTGTCAATATCTTTGACCTTCCATCTCCGCGGAAACGGGCATACACTAAATAAAAGTGCGAACTGTCAATATCTTTGACCTTCCATTTCCGCAGAAACAGCCATACACTAAATAAAAGTGCGAACTGTCAATATCTCTGACCTTCCATTTCCGCAGAAACGGGCATACACTAAATAAAAGTGCGAACTGTCAATATCTCTGACCTTCCATTTCCGCAGAAACGGGCATAGACTAAATAAAAGTGCGAACTGTCAATATCTCTGACCTTCCATTTTCACAGAAATGGGTATACACTAAATAAAAGTGCGAACTGCCAATATCTCTGACCTTCCATTTTCGCAGAAACGGGCATACGCTAAATAAAAGCGCGAACCATCAGTATCTTTGACCTTCCATTTTTGCAGAAACGGACATACACTAAATAAAAGTGTGAACGGTCAATATCTCTGAACTTCCATTTCCGCAGAAACGGGCATACACTAAATAAAAGTGCAAACTGTCAATATCTCTGACCTTCCGTTTCCGCAGAAACGGGCATACACTAAATAAAAGTGCAAACTGTCAATATCTCTGACCTTCCATTCCCGCATAAACGGGCATACACTAAATAAAAATGTGAACTATCAATATCTTTGACCTTCCATTTCCGCAGAAACGGGCATACACTAAATAAAAGTGCGAACTGTCAATATCTCTGACCTTCCATTTCCATAGAAACGAGCATACACTAAATAAAAGTGCAAACTGTCAATATCTCTGACCTTCCATTTTCGCAGAAACGGGCATACGCTAAATAAAAGCGCGAATCGTCAGTATCTTTGACCTTCCATTTCCGTAGAAACGGGCATACACTAAATAAAAGCGCGAATCGAGCATCCGAAGACTTGAACAAGCAACTCTGCGGGGAATTTCTGACGTCAGCTGCCAGACATCCATCTTGAACAAAAATGGGTAACAAATTCGAAGGTATACTCATGAAATCTTCCCTTTTAAAACGCTGACGTAACAGCAATCTGAGGAAAACTCTGCTGGGGAAGAAGAGAAACTTAACCAAGCAACTCTGATAAAAGCACACATGATAGGACGAACGTTATCATCACATGTCTCATGCCAAAAATTTGAATATTCGGAAACCATCCTAAACAACAATTCCAATTACCTGTAGGGAAAAACACCTGAAACCAAAGAGGTAACCGACCTGGCTTATGTTTCAAAATGCACATGTTTGAAAAATGGTGTAATGTTCCATACGGAATGGAAATGCTACGTGTTTGGGTAGATGCTATGCACGATGCAAATGCGAAGAGGCGTTCCCGCAAAATAAATGCTGGAGGAACGAAACCAAACTTCCGCTGGGGGAAGAAACAATCCTGCTGAGGATAGCCCAAAATATTCGGAGCTACAAACTCTACAGAGAATGATCAACCCTATTGGAGGAAAGAAAACCTGCTGGAGAACCGAAAGGACAGTCCTGCGTGGGGATGATCCTTTCAAAGCATCGACAACCTGATTGCACTCTGTGAGGACCTCACTGGGGGTTAAATGTACACACGACCAACTGCTGGGGATGCACATCACTGCCTGACCACCTGCTAGCCTGCATCCAACTCTTCTAGGGATAAAAATGCGACTTTCATCTGCTGGGAAGAAACAAGATCACCTAGAGCATGCTCATACGTTAAGGGACTCTGGCTGGGGAAACACGATCCCTTGGCTGTTTGCTTTGAAGGTAACGACCCTGCAAAATATGAACGAAATAAGACAATTCTACACACAAGGAACTATCTTGGTCAATATCCGTGACAATTGTTCAGTTAATTCAAAGTTTTAACAATTATCGGCCGAGGCCTGCAAGTTTATGCACGTGCAAGTTTATCAAAAACATCGGCGTTTTCCACAAACAAAACAGTAAAAGTTAAAATAAGAAATAAACATCAAGTACTGAATAGTATGCATTTATTGATAACGGGCCTGTAAATAGGCAAAGTTTTCACAGTGGGTGCAACTCCTGAAAAGAGGAAGATACAAAAAATAAATACAAATATGTACAGAGGTACAAAGAGATTTGTATACATGTCAGAAACGTGGTACAGACAAACACCATGAGCTAATCCTCCTATGACTCTCCTGACTCCGACGCTTTCCCGATACTCCGTCCTCGGAAGAAATTGACTTGGATAATCGACCCTCAGGTACTCCCAAACAACTAAGCAATGCAGTATCAAACTCGGACCGCAGTCATTTGCTTTTTCAATCCCTAACTTTTGCCTGAATCGCCCTTTGCGGGTTTTCAATTCACCGGGATACCCTTTTTTTCCGAAGTCGCCCTTTCAGGTTTTCGACTTCGCGGGTGTACATCTTTTCAATTTTTATCCCTAATTTTTGCTCGAACCCTTTTCTTTTCTTGGTTCACCGGGATGCCCCATTTTTGTCTGGACTTTCTTTTTTTCTGTCCAGCAGGTCCCTTTAAGCAAAGTATTTTTTAATTGCGTCCGAGTTCACAGGGGATGTAAAATCCTCGCCATCCATGGTGGATAACAATAAGGCTCCTCCAGAGAAGACCTTTCGAACGGCATATGGAACTTCATAGTTGGGAGTCCATTTGCCCCTGTGATCTGATTATGGTGGGAAAATCTTTTTCAGCACAGGATCGCCCGTCTGAAAGCTTCGAGGGCGCACCTTCTTGTCGTAATCTTTCTTCATCCGGCTCTGGTATAACCGACCATATGCGATAGATGCAAGTCTCTTCTCATCCATCAAGCTGAGATGATTCAGTCTATTCTTTATCCACTCTGCCTCATCGAGTTGAACATCGAGCAAAACTCTCAAAGAAGGAATCTCAACTTCCAACGGTAGGACAGCTTCCATACCATACACCAGTGAGAAAGGTGTTGCCCCGGTTGATGTGCGTACCGTCGTACGATAACCGTGCAATACGAAGGGCAACATCTTGTGCCAGTCTTTGTATGTTACAACCATCTTTTGAACTATCTTCTTGATGTTCTTATTGGTTGCCTCGACAGTGCCATTCATCTTGGGCCGATAGGGAGATGAGTTGTGATGCTCGATCTTGAAATTCTGGCACAATTCCTTCATCATCTTATTATTCAAGTTTGAACCATTGTCAGTAATGATTCTTTCGAGAATTCCGTATCTGCAGATGATTCTTTTTTGATAAACAGGGCTACCACCTGCTTGGTAACATTAGCATACGACGCTGCTTCGACCCATTTGGTGAAGTAATCGATAGCTACCAAGATGAACCGGTGACCGTTGGAGGTAGTGGGCTCAATCTTGCCAATCATATCGATGCCCCACATGGAGAAAGGCCACGGGGACGCCATAACATTCAAAGGGCTTGGCAGCACATGAATCTTGTCTGTGTAAATATGGCATTTATGGCATTTCTTCGCAAACTTGAAACAATCTTTTTCTATCGTCAGCCAATAATACCCTGCTCGCAATAACTTTCGAGACATAGCATGTCCGTCGGCATGCGTGCCAAAGGTTCCTTCGTGGACCTCTTCCATAAGCAGATTAGCTTCTTTCTCATCCACACATCACAATAGCACCAAATCATGGTTCCTCCTGTATAGAACACCATCTGGATTCAAGTAGAAATTGCCAGCCAATCTCCTAAGAGTCTTCTTATCGCGGCTGGATGCCCCAGTCAGATACTCTCGGTTCTTTAGGAAATTCTGGATATCAAAATACCATGGCTTGCTATCGGAAGCTTCCTCAATGGAAAATATGAAAGCGGGCCTATCAAGGCGAGAGATAACTATTCTGGGAGCCTCGTTCCAGAAGTTAACTTTGTACATCGAAGAAAATGTCGCAAAAGCGTCTGCCATCTGATTTTCTGCCCGTGGCACATGGTGGAATTCTACTCTGTCAAAGAAAGGCAACAACCTTCTTGCATAATTCATGTACGGTATCAGATTAGGATGACGAGTCTCCCATTCTCCCTTGATCTGGTTCACGACTAGCGCGGAGTCTCCTTACACATCAAGATCTTTAATTCTCAAATCAATAGCCTCCTCGAGACCCATGATACACGCCTCATATTCAGCCTCATTGTTGGTAACTGGAAACACCAATCTGGTAGTGAACGGGATATGAGTCCCATGGGGAGTAGTAATGATTGCCCCAATTCCACTTCCTTATGAATTAACAACACCGTCAAATATTAATTTCCATTGGGAGCTCCGCTCAGGACCCTCACCATGCAACGACTCCTCGCAGTCTTTCACCTTTAGGTACATGATATCCTCGTCAGAAAAATCAAACTTCATCGGCTGGTAATCATCGATTGGCTGCTCGGCCAGGTACTGTGACAGCACGCTACCTTTGATAGCCTTTTGCGAAACATACTGAATATCGTACTCTGTCAGTACCATCTGCCATCGGGCAATCCTTCCTGAAAGCGCCTGCTTTTTGAAGACATATTTGATCGGATCCATCTTCGAAATCAGCATGGTTGTATGGTTTAGCATGTATTGTCTCAGATGTTTGGCAGTCCAAAGTGCACAACACGTCTTTTCAAGCATTGAGTAACGGGACTCACAATTTGTGAACTTTTTACTCAAGTAATAGATCGCATGCTCTTTTCGTCCAATCTCATCATGTTGACCGAGAACACAACCCATGCTGCTCTCAAGAACCGTCAAGTACATGATCAGTGGTCTCCCGACTACTGGGGGTATCAATATTGGAGGTTCCTGCAAGTATTCTTTTATCCTTTCAAATGCCTTTTGACAGTTTTCGTTCCAGACAATCGCCTGATCTTTTTTCAACAGTTTAAACATCGGCTCACACGTGGCTGTGAGATGAGATATGAACCGGGCAATGTAGTTCAATCTCCCCAAAAAGCCACGAACCTCTTTCTCCGTTTTTGGCGCTGGCATTTCTTGTATCGCTTTTATTTTTGCAGGATCAACCTCAATTCCTCTTTCACTAACAATGAACCCCAATAGCTTTCCAGATCTCACCCCGAAGGTGCACTTATTAGGATTTAGCCTCAGCCTGAATTTCCTAAGCCTCTCAAATAATTTCAGAAGATTCACCAGATGCTCTTCCTCCGTCTGGGATTTGGCAATCATATCGTCAACATAGACCTCAATCTCTTTATGCATCATGTCATGAAAGAGCGTTGTCATAGCACACTGATATGTTGCCCCATCGTTCTTCAAACCAAAGAGCATCACTTTGTAGAAAAACGTTCCCCACGGGGTAATGAAAGGTGTTTTCTCCATATCCTCCGGCACCACCTTAATTTGTTTGTAGCCTGAAAAGCCGTCCATGAAGGAAAACACAGAGAATTGAGCAGTATTGTCGACCAATACGTCAATATGAGGAAGCGGGAAGTCATCCTTAGGGCTCGCCTTGTTCAGATCCCGATAGTCAACGCACATCTGCACCTTACCATCTTTCTTTGGTACAAGTACTATATTGGCGACCCAAGGAGGGTAGGTTGTAACAGCTACAAAACTTGCGTCCCACTGTTTATGTACTTCCTCTTTAATCTTTACGGCCATATTTGGTTTCTTTCTTCTGAGCTTCTGCTTGACCGGCGGACATTCCTCACGCAATGGCAAGCGGTGGACCACAATATCAGTGTCTAGCCCAGACATGTCTTCATAAGACCAAGAAAAGATGTCACTATACTCTCGAAGCATCTCGACAAGTCTCTGCTTGATATCACTTTGCAGCGCAGCCCCAACCCGGACATTCCTGACAACTTCTTCGGAACCCAAATTAACGACCTCAATATCCTCCTGATGAGGCAGAATGATTTTCTCTTCTTGTCTCAAAAGTCGAGTCAGCTCTTCTGGTAATTCGTTGTCCTCAACAATCTCTTCCTCAGCTTGAAATATTGGGTGCTCAAAGTCGAAGCGAGTCATAGGGAGTTCATGAACGGTGTCATCTGAAATATGGATCCTGCAAGAGAAAGGGTTAAATGCTTCAAATGATATGCAAACAAAGCACACAACCACGTTTCCATTTTATTGATAGAATAAAAATAGAAAAACAGGGATCACAAAATTTGCATGAGAAAAACGCCTTTATTTGATGATTAAAGCAAAGCATACACATAAACAAGTAGGCCTGGAAATAAAATCACTATGCCCCAGGTAGGACATAGGATTGTACAATAATCGAAAAAACAAGGCATTATTGTTTCGTCGTCACTTGAATAAAGTCCTGAATAGACCAGTTGCATAGGCTTTGTCTTGGCTCGCTGGGCTTGATCCACGAATCCATGTCACAGTCGCTATCTCCATCTTCACTGTCAGACACAGCATTAATCCTTTCAAATTTGACTCCCCCTGGAGTAAACACAATCGGCCCCTTGAACTTTGGCGCGCTCTGTGGTGAAGATGACGACGACGGGTGGTAACCCAAACCAAACTTGTCCTGCTTAACAGGAATTTCCAGAACTTGACCCTAACCTTTAGTTTCCCCGGCCTGAACTACCGCTTGGGCTTCTCTGTACGAAGACATAGCCACCTCTGGCCCATTGCTTATAACAGGAGACTTGTCTCGGATCTGCACTCCTTCAAAAGCTTGGCACAATGTCCATGGATCTCGCCATCCACTTCGACATATTTGAACGACGACAGGTGACTTACTAGGATATCTTCTTCCCCACACACAGTGACAATGCTACCACCGACCATATATTTGAGATTTTGGTGCAACGTAGACGTTACAGCCCCTGCAGAGTGAATCCAAGGTCATCCAAGCAAGCATCTATAAGCTGGCTGAATGTCCATGATATAAAACACAGTATCAAACACTTCCGGACCGACCTCGATGGGTAAAGTCAATTCTCCAAACACGGACCTTATAGTCCCGTTAAAAGCTTTCACTACCAAATTGCTAGGCGTGCATATTACGCCTCTGGTATCCAGCTTCAACAGCGCCTTCTTGGGCAAAACATTCAAGGACGAAGCAGTGTCAACAAGGACATGAGACATAACAGTGCCCCTACACTCAACTGAAATATGCAACGCACTATTGTGGTTACGGCCCCTGGGTGTTAAATCAAAATCTGTAAATCCCAGACCATGCCCCGCGTTCACGTGCACAATCACTCTTTCGAGCTGATTGACGGATATTGTTGCACCCCAAAATTTGACCAACCGGATCCCATATTTGGTTTATGTTTCGACGCATTTTGCATTCGCATTCGCATACCGCACAGTGCATTTGTCCATATTGATTTTATCGGGATTACAACCCTGTTTTCACATTTCGGGCATTTCAGACCGGTTCGAATAATCGGAGGTTATTTTTGAGAATTCACGCGCTGCCTGGGTGTTTTCAGCTTACGCGGTTGTTTTTTAGGATTTTGGTGTCTGGGTTTACTGCTTGTTTCGATCTGGTCTCGCGCTCTCTTTTATTTTGGTTGATTGCCTTTGTTTGCATTTTTAGGATTTAATAGCCTCTTTATAGATTTTAAATAGATTTTATTGTTTTCCAGAATTTAAATAGAGCTTTATTTTGTTTTAGAATAATATAGATTTATTAGTTTTAATAGATTTTTAATAGAATTTTATAATGGAGTTCTTTTTTTATAAATAGGATATTAATAGAATAAATAGATTTTAATGTAGTAAATAGAGTTAATTGTTTTAATATAGATTTAATAGTTTTCTATAGAATTTAAATATAATTTAAATAGGTTTTTAGGTTAATTGAATAGTTGTTTTTAATATTAGATTCTTATTTTTTGAATAAATATTTGGTTTAGTTTAATTGAATTGTTTAGTTAGTTAATATAGTTTTCAGCTAATTAGCACTTAATCTTTAGATAGGTATTAATTGAATTCTTTAGTTCCACTTTCGTTTTACTTCATTAATCATTCAGTCATTCATTAGAGTCATTTTCGTTTTAATTAGTCAGATTTTATTAAGGCTTAATTGAGTCTTTCAATTTTAATTGCAGTTGTTAAGCTTTAATCATGCGTTAAATCCATTTTCAGTATTTCAGTCTTTGGGGTCCAGTTTTTGTGTGGGCCAGATGTCCAAGTTTGAAAGCCCAACTCGGTGCCACTTGGCTATAAAAGGATCTGCCACGTTTTCTATTTTTCTCCCACTTCATTTTCCACGTTTCACTCCCAGAGAGTGCCACTTCACCATCCCACTATCTCCATTCTGTGCCACTTGGCTCTTCCTCTCTCCATGCAGATCCACACGTGCCATCCCATTATCTCTCTTCCCTCTCTCCACGCGCCACCTGTCCCACTACCACCAACTCTGCATGCATGCTGTCCGCGTGTCTCTCACCACAGTCCATCGCCGGAGAACTCACCGCCGGCCATGCAAACACCTGCAGAATGTCGCCGTTGAAATCACACAGCCAAATTTCAGTAGTAACTGTCGCCAGAAGCTGTTAACGGCCACCCTAACTGCTCGCCGGAGCTCTCCAACCACTCGCCGGTAACTGCAAATTCCACCAGAAACTTCAAGAAACAACACTGCTCATCATGCATTCATCCAATTTTCCAGAAGCTCACCGGAAGTTCATACAATTTCAACGCAATGTTCATCTTTCTCCAGATTTTCCAGCAAGCATTCAAGGATGCCATCGTTGATTATCCAGATCTTCATCGCTCGTTCTTCATCGAGATTTCCAGAAATCATCGATAATCATCAACAACTTTCAACGCCTGCATCATCATCAAGATCTTCAAACGATCTTTATAGAACCTTCAACGATCATCTTCGTCCGTTCATCCTCCTTCATTACGATTTCGCCATCTTCACTGGAAGGAACTCACCAGAAATCATCAACGTTCATCAAACTCCTCTGTTCATCAATCAATGCCCAGATTTCTTCAAGATCTTCGAAGATCTTGAAAGATCCTCAATGAACTCCTTCATGCATGTTCAACCGTCTTTGTATGATCTTCAGGCATTTTCCAGAATCTTCAAAACGTGCCAGAGAACTTCATCATCTTCAACGATTCGCTCCAAGAATCCTCATCATCATTCGGCTAGATCTTCATACGCTCTTCAACAAGCTCCCAGATTCTTCATCGTTCGCTCACCAAATCTCCAGGAATCTTCAACGAACATCACAAATCTTCAAGATCCTTCGCTCATCAAATCTCCAAGAATCTCCAACAAGTATTTGTTCATCAGCATCTTCATAGTTTCTCCAGACCTTCGTCATATCATCCACGTTCATCATCTTTCAGTTCAACATCAAGAATGACTTCATCGGTTCGTTCGTTTTTTCTTCCGGATCTTGATCTGTTCGTCCAAAATCAGCATCAAATCATCAAGGACGGATGGATCTCATTTTTATTGTTTTGTTCGTGCATTGAAGTTTGTGAGACTGAGAGATTGGCGAAAGAATTTGTGTGGTTTGAGATAGTTTGTGAGAGAGAGAGTTGAACGAAGGAGAGATTGAGAGAGTTGCGGCGGAGAGAAGGTGAACAGTGATTGAGAGAAGGAAGAGAATTAGGTTTACGGAGTAGAGGAAATTGAGAGAGAGTTGATGTGTTGGGTTTGGTTTGGGCCTCTAAGCCCAATTGCTTTCGTGGTTGCCACACCCCTCGTTTTTGGCTTGCCCCCCTCCCCGTTTGTGTGTTTTTTTGATGGGCTGGGCCCAGTACTTTTTGCTGCATATCCCCCCTATAACAATTACTGACCCCCTACCTGCATTTTATTCTTTTAATATTTTGTATTTTACATTTAATGGTAATTTCTTAGGGATTTTAGTTTAAAACTTTGTTTTAAATTCCTAAAATAAGTATAGTTTTAGATACTAATTTCTTTTAGGGAATTCGGTAGAATTTAATATTTTTTTAGAATAGAATTTAGATAGTATTTTCTCTAGGAATATTTTAGTGCATATTTTGTTAGAGGAGTTATTAGAGTTTATATTTTTCCTAGAATATTATAATGCTTAGCATAGGTTTTAAGAGTAATTTTTTGGAGATTCATAGATTTAATTCTTTTAGGATATAGTTTCCTTAGGAGATTATTATTGCCGTATCTTAGGAGTAGCATTTTATTTCCATTTCGTCATCGGATTTCTCTCCTATTTCGTTTCTTATCCGACTTTATTCTCGATTTTATTTCTGGCTGGCCGTGTGACACGATTCAATTGGAGAATGATTTTCGATATCATTTCTCTATCTTGTCTTTGACACGGATATTAATACGCTACCTCTTAGAGTTCGATTTGTCGTATAAGTCGAACCCTGACGGTCTAAGCGGTACATTGTTCCTGGTTCGAGCGTCATCATCAAAGATCCAGAGAGAAGAAGATTGGAATGGAGCTTGCGCGCTTGTCAGGAGCCAACGGAGCTGCTTCGTTCATCATCATCGTCGTATTCAAGTCTTCAGGCAACTGTCGAGTGTTGTGAGTCGCACCGTTAGATGCGAAGGAAATGATAGTTGAGGAGTTACTTCTCAATCGTCTAGGATGTCTAGTATGGTACCCTTAGGATACCAGGCGACGCATTCGCTCCTACGTCTTAGGTTCTTGCGTGTGTATCCCGAGTTCCTTCCCGTTTAGGCGTAAGCCTGCTTCCTCTTTGCTCTCGCCCCGTGCGAGCGAAACCCCTTTTCTCTCGCGTTCAGGCGATCGAGACCCCTTCTCTTACCCCGTGCAATCGAGACTCGTTTTCCCGTCGAACTACGTTAGCTCTGATCTCTCGTGCCGGACGAGAGTACGTAGGCATAGGATGCGATATCCTAGCGAGCTCCCTTCTCCCTTTTTTCCGTTTCTCCGTTTTAGATGTAGTAGGCTGAACTATAGCTGCTCTGATTTCTCATACCGAATGAGAATATGTAGGCATAGGATGCGATATCCTAGCGAGCACACTAACAACTAACCTCTCTGTTCTCTCACTGCCGTGCGATCGAGACTTTCCCGCTGACGACTGATGTTTCCTTTTCTCTTGCCCTTGCGCATTTGAGACCAGACCGTAGTTCTAGTTCCCGTAGGTTCCCGTACCTTTCAAACCAACTTAATCTCTCACTCCTGTGTGATCGAGAACACCCTGTCTAGCCGTAGTTAGCCTGAACTACGTAAGCTCTGATCTTTCACGCCGTGTGGAAGTACGTAGGCACAAGACGCGAAGTCTTGGCGAGCCAATTCCCTGTAGTGTCCCGAACTACGATGACTCTGACTTTCTCTCTTGAGAATACGTAGGCATAGAGTGCGATGCTCTATCGAGTCAGTTTCTTTCCGTTTAGATTTAGCAGCCATAGATAGATTGTTTTGCATCCTTTAGACGAATCAAACAAGCGTGGATCCCGTCGAGTACGAAGGACGTGAGGGGTGCTAATACCTTCCCCTTGCGTAACCGACTCCCGAATCCAGGATTTGGTTGCGATGACCATTCCATTCCCGTCTTTGCGGTAGGTTTACTTCGAGCGTTTCCTTTCCCTCCTTTGGGATAAATAACGCACGGTGGCGACTCTTCTGTTTAGCCGACGCCGATTTTCGCAGTAGCGATAGATATCTCCTGGGGTACATAAGCAGCGTCAAGAGCTTTCAGCAAAGCGTTCCGATGAGCTTCGGAACAAAGCAGCAACGACAAAATCGAGATTAGTCTCATAAATTTTATAATCACTCTTCCGGATTAGTCTCATAAATTCTTCCACATCTTTAGTCAAAGTCTATTTTTCCTTCTCTTGAGAAGGTCCTTCTTCATTGACTTTACCCTTCCCTTTGGAAATTCTCTCAGCTTCTACTTCTGGTGACGTAAAAATTCTATCGTTGCGGGTTATGCCCCCTGCCCCCACAAGGTTATCAACTGATCCTACCGGCGGACTTTCCAGGTTAATCTTTTCTCCATTGCAGTAAACTTCCGCCCCATAGTTCCAAGGGATGGCTTTAGTGCTTTCTTATGGAATGGGTCCAGCTTTGGTTATGGTGATAATCGGCCGCTTGGGAGGCGCCGAGATCGTGACAGTCTTAAACGGGATCGTAACCGTTGCAAATTCGCCCTGCTTTTCAGCTATTGCCTCAACAGGCTTCTCTTCAGCAGTATGGTCGAATTGCAGCTTTCCTTCATCAATCAGACCTTGAATACCTCTTCTTAAGTTATCACAACCCTCGGGCCGGGCTGCACAATCAACACAATCTGTATCACAACCAGGGAAAACTCCCCCGTTTAGCAACCTGCTCTTTACACAACCCAGAGGCGTCTTCAATTCATCTACATTCATAACCAAATTCAGACTGGTATCTTCTAAGATTGCACCCACCTGTGCAGATCCGTGAGACGGCATCAGATTTTTCTCAATATTGGGTGCCTCATTACGAAAGTTTATAGCTTTAGTATCTATCAAATCCTGCACTTTGTGCTTGAATGCTTGACAATTCTCTATACTATGACCGGGTGCCCCGGAGTGGAATTCACAATGTGCATTGGCATCATAACCAAAAGGAGGCGTGCCTTTCGACAGAGCTAGCGTCCTTTTCTCAACAAGATGCAACTGTAATAGAGTTTGAAGAAGCTGAGCATACGGTAGTGGAGGCACATCAAATACTCTTTTCACGGCCCTATCCCGACCTTGGAACCTTTGCGGGGCAGTATTTTGTTGTCCCTGTTGCTGTTGTGGCTGTTGTTGTTGCTATTGAGGTACAGGAATCGTCACACTGGCGACCTGCTGCCTGTGCCAATTCTGACTTCTATCCCTTCTCCGATCACTACATACCAAATTAGTGTCTCCCTGCTTTTTATTTCCAAATACCCTTTTACCACCTCCAGCTGAGGTTGATTCTCCTGCTTGAATCTTACCGATCTTGACGTCATTCTCTATACGCTCTCCCAAGAGTATCATATCAGAAAAACTATCTGTTGTACAATTGAGAAGCCTGTCATAATACAAACCAGAGAAAGTGCCCACGAAAAGATCCATCAACTCACGCTCTACCATGGGTGGGTGCACCCTAGCTGCAAGCTCACGCCACCTCTGGGCGTACTCTTAAAAACTCTCGCCATTCTTCTGAGAAAGATTTTGAAGTTGGACCTTGTTTGGCGCAAGGTCGCTATTATATTGATAATGCCTTAAAAAGGCCTCCGCTAGCTCTTTCCAGCTACCAATCTGAGCGGGCTCTAACCCCATATACCATTCCAATGACGGTCCAGACAAGCTATCTTGGAAAAAAATGCATCAGCATCTTTTCGTCATCAGAATAGGCAGACATTCTCTGATAATAAGACCGTACATGAACTCTTGGGCAAGTATCCCCCTTATACTTGTCGAAAGTAGGCGCTTTGAACTTGAGTGGCACCCTCAAGCCAGGAACCAACCCCATATTAGCCATGTCGAACCCCATGGAATTCTGATTGGCAAGACCTTTCACTTATTCCTCCAACATCTTGAACCTTCGGTCATTGTCTGTGGGCATCTCAAGATCCCTGCTCGGCGGAGGGAAAGCATCTTCTTGACGATCCTCGCCCCAATGAGAATCCCCATTATCATACCCAACATAAGCAGCATTAGGACCAAAGCCATTCTGATTGAACCTGGGACCATACCCCACATTACCAAAGCCCTGATTAGCAGCACCTGGACAAAAGCCAGCGTTGTAGGCACCCATCCCGAAACTTTTGTTGCTTGCGTTGCCAAAACATGTATTGCCAAAGTCCTGATTGCCATAGCCCTGATTGCCACCACCGATACTTACACCAGTGTTTCCAGCACCAACACCAAAACCAGCATTCCCAGTTTCAACATTAAAACCTACATTTCCAGCTCCAACATTACCGTTGGTTTCCACGTTCCTGTTACCATTACCAGTCACATTCCTATTCCCATCTCTATTACCGTTCTCAGTAGTATTGAGGACAACCACCGGTACAGCATCACCCGCTCGGGGAGTCTCACCATGAGGAGGATCAGTAGCAACTCCGCCATGTAGCACAACGTGACCGTCAACCCGTGCAATCAGAGGTTACACCAGAGTCTAAAGCTGCTATTGCCCCTTGGCCACAGTTTCCATCACCTGCATGAACTGTGCCATCTTGTCGCGCATCTCCTGCATCTCAGTTTGCATTTGATCCATAGCTTTCTTGCAATTACTTCTCGTAGAGTAGCGATGAATTCGCTGATCGACAATCCTGAAACCTGCATTGACAGAGGATTAGGAGAACAACTCAAGGTACCTGCTATGCAAATGATTTATGCAAATGCAAACATGTGTCTGTGCTTTAGGGAGATTTCTCCCCCAATTCTAGTGCCAGAGTGCCAGTGCTGATAATAAGAAGTCCGGATCCAGTCATGGAAATAATGTCTCATATATATATATATAAGGCCCAACAAGGCAGCATACAATGTCACTGAATACATGGGGAATCAATAGCATGACCTCGACCAACAAGCCTGGTGATGGTCAGCCTACAGCAAAGATCAGAAAATACAAAGGGTTACAAAGATAGTCAAGTGCGACAACGGGCGCGAAACTCTTCTAGAAACTCCTTCGTTTGGGGATGATCAGGCCGAGCGAGTAACCCTTTGACAAGTAACTCCCTCTGCATGATGGTGCACTGGAGACCTTCAACAGAGTCTTCCCATGCGCCTTGGGCAAAACAGTCTTCTAACCTTCGCTTCTTAGACTCGAACATCTGCTTGCGATCTTTCAGGTTAGCGATAGCCTTTTTTAGCATGTCTTCAGTGGCATACCTAGAAGTAGTTTCATCATCCAACTTCTTCTCTCTGGGCTTCAACTGAGCCTTCAGCTTAGAGATCTGCTGTTTCAGCTTGTCCTCCCGCTCTTTGTTGCTGGCCATAGTGGCATTCCACTGCTGGTTGAATTTGGAGATTCTCCGGTATGCATCATCCAGGTTCTACTTCTTGGTGGCAAGCACATCATTGACAGACTTGAAGTCCAGACCCAAACATTCACAGTCAGCTATCTGCTTGGTCATGTCCGTGCCTAGCTGTTGCACCCCAAAATTTGACCAACTACTCATCGCAATTTGGCTCATGTTTCGACTCATTTCATTTTGCATTAGCATACCACGTACATTGCATTTTTTCCAGTCAGGTTGACTTTATCGGGATTACAGCCCTCTGATCGCGCTTCAGGCATTTCAGGCCAATACGAGGACGTATTTTGAGAATTGGTGCTCGTCCCGGTGTTTTCAGCTCTCGCTGTTGTTTTTGAGGATATCTCGGTGTCCGGGTTTTTACCGTTTATTTCGATATAGTTCGCTAATCGATTCAATCAGCTTCCTCGATATTTTTAGATTTTTCCCCTTATTTTCTAGAATTTTTTAATGGATTTAATTCATTTTTCTAGATATTAGATAGTTTTTATAGTCTTAATAGATATTAAATGTTTTTAAATAATTTAGTTTAATTTCTTTTTTTAGGAATTTCTTTAATCATTTTTAGATAATAGGTTTTAATAGATTTTAGTTTTAATTTCTTTTAAAGAATAAATCATGTTTTTTAGATATTAAGTAGAATTAATAGAAGTTAATAGATTTAATAGGATTTTATAGGTTAATCCTCTTTTTTAGATTAATTAGGATTTAATAGAGTAATTAGATTTAATTCTTTTAGGATAATTAGATTAACTAGGGGCTTAATTCCTTTTAATTGAGTCTATTAGAATTAATTAGGATTAGAATAGTTTTAATTTTCATTTAGGACTTTAATTGCTGTTTTTAATTGTTGTTTTGCATTTAATTAGTCATTAGTCATGTTAATTAATCATTAGTTCAGACTTAATTCGTGGGCCCAGCCATTTTTGGAGGCCCAGTCCAGATATCAGTCCACGTGTCTCCATATAAAGCATTCGCGTGTGCATTTCTGAGTTCTCTCCACTCCATCCACGTTTTTCTTCCCATTCTCGCCACGTTTCTTTTCTAAGTCTCTCTCCATTCGCCACGTTTCACTCACAGAACTGGACACCCCACCTCACTTCTCCATGCCATGTTTCAATCTCTGAGACCTCCACACCTCCCCACACGTGGCTTCGCCACATTCTCTCCTTCATGCATGTGAGCTACATGGCGCTCCCTCATCCACCCACATCCCTCACCGGAGACCCTGCCGTCGGCCATGCAACCGCCGCGCCGGCCCCCTTCTAACTATCTCCGACCACCATAACCACTCACCGGTAACCGTTCTTTCGCCGGAAACTTCACATCCCGCCAGAATCTTCATCCAACCTTCATCAACGTTCATGCGTTTTTCCAGATTCATCAACAATTTCATCATCATCTTCACAGATTCGTCCAAGATCTACCAACATCCCTCTAGAAATTCAAAGAATCATCAAAGACGTTCATAGATTCATCATCGTCTCCGGATCTGCTCATGGTTCATCAAGAACATCCAGATCCAAAACTCTCCAGAGATCTGTTCAAGATTTGTGACATTCAACAAGAACATTCGTCCATCTCCATTTCTGAGTTTTCCAGAATGAAGATCTTCACCAACGACCTCCCACGGATCTTCATCTGAATCTTCGAAAATCATTGAAGAACTTCATCCGTATTCCTGAAACTCCTGTTCAAGATCCATCAGCTCAACAACGTCTTCATCATCGATCACCAGAAAACTTCTCCGTTCAAGAAACCTCCGAATTCCAGCAAAGATCTCCAGAAGTTCAAAGGGATCTTCAAAGCGTTCATCAATAGGTTTCCGATCTTCAACAACAATCAACATGCAAGCTTCCAGGTTTCCAGATCGTTCATCAACGCGTTAATATCCGTCCAAATCTTCACGAGATCTTCCATCTCCCATCATCAGAATCGTTGTTGAACGCTCGATGAACAACTTCGCCCAGATTCATCGTCTCCTTCGAGATCTTCAGCAATCCATCGTTCGTCAAGGTTTCTCCACGATCTTCACGGGCTTTCAAGGATCCTCATCTTCGTTTGCTTGTACAGGTTTTTGAGAAGTGTTTGACCTTAGAGAGATTGAGGGAGACGAAGAGAGAGAGAGAGGCTGAGAAGAAGGTGACGGCGTGAACAGTGACTAGGGGAAAGAAGGTGTTAGGGTTTCTTGGTTGGTATTCTGAGAAATGGACAAGGTGAGAGGGCTGTCAAGGGGATTGGGCTAGGCCCATTGGTTTCTTTCGTACACCCTCCGTTTTGGACGATTCACCCTCCGTTTTTGTTGTTGTTTGGTCTGATTGGGCTGGGCCCATCCTTTGCTGATCACACCCTCCGTTTTTCTTCTAACACCCCTCCCCCGTTTGAGTGTGTAGTTGGGCTGGGCCTTGTCCGTTTTGCTGCAACACCCCCGGTTCACTTTCTTCACCCATGTCCCCTGTTTTTGTTTTTCTGAATTTTGCTTAGTGGGTTGGGACCCAATTCTGTATTGTTTTTGCTGGCTGTATCACCCCAGAACCGCTGATGCACCCCCCTTCTGTTTTCTTTCTTTTTTCCATTATTTTCTTTTATGTTCATTTGCTTAGATTTTTTTAGGGAAAAGAATATGTAATACAAAAATAGAAAAATGGAAAATATAGCAGAATGAAAATATAAAAAATAATAGTATTTTAATATTTTCTTTTTAGGATATATTTTCTTTTAGGAGTTTCTTTTACGCCTTTTTAGAGGTAGAATTAAAGGTCCACTTGTTAGGGGACTATTTTTCATTAGATTTTCCATGATAGATGGGTATGATTTTTTAGGAGTTTATCATTGTAACCTTCCAAATATTAATAAAATGAGATTTGTGCTGTGGTCCCCGTTCTACCCGTAGTTAGCCGAACTACAGCTGCTCTGATTTTCTCTGAAGAGAATATGTAGGCATAGGATGCGATATCCTAGCGAGCACACTAACAACTAATCTTTTGTTCTCTCGCTGCCGTGCGATCGAGACTCTCCCGCTGACGACTGATGTTATCCTTTTCTCTTGCCCGAGCGCATTTGAGACCAGACCGTAGTTCTAGTTCCCGTAGGTTCCCATACCTCGAAACCCGACATACTATGTCCGTTCTACCGCAAACAGGTACGCCTAAGTCTCCAATGGTCGAGCAGCGTCCACCTAACTGCTAGAATGCGTATGTTAGTATCGTCAACTTAATCTCTCACCCCCGTGTGACCGAGAACACCCTTGTTTACCCATAGTTAGCCTGAACTACGTCATGCTCTGATTTCTCTGACGAGAATACGTAGGCCCAAGACGCGACGCCTTGCCGAGCAACCTCCCTTGTAGTTTGCCGAACTACGCAGACTCTGATTTCTCATTCTCTGATGAGAATACGTAGGCATAGAGTGTGACGCTCTATCGAGTCAGTTTCTTTCCCGTTTAGATTTAGCAGTCGTAGATAGATTGTTTTTCACCCGTAGACAAACCAACAGGCGTGGATCCCGTCGAGTACGACGGACGTGAGGGGTGCTAATACCTTCCCCTCGCGTAACCGACTCCCGAACCCAGACAATGGTTGCGACGACCTTGTCTTACCCTTTTTCGTTAGGTTTTTCTGATCGTTTCATTTCCCGCTCCGAGGGATAAATAACGAAAGGTGGCGACTCTTCTGTTATGCCGGCACCTTATTTTCACGAAAGAGACAGTTGGCGACTCTGCTGGGGATCGAACCCAGAATCTCTGGTTCTCCGGTTCCCTATGCGAGTCAATCCTAGCGCTTGTATGATTACTTGTTGGGTTGTGTTTATTTATCGCATTTTATTTCCCGCACTTTATTTTTAGTATGATATGATTATCTGTGCTGTTGTGGGAGGGGCATTCTGATGAGTGAGAAGCCAGACCCAGGCTTGAGTGCACCATAGACTTAGAGTGGAAATTAGTGGGCGCGCACTTGCTTGGCAGGCGCTAGTGTCTCATGAAATCCACGCTCAGACGAGGTTCTCCCGGTTGGCTTCTCTTTCAACCCTTTGGGTTGAGACGGTTGTTGGTTTGGTGGATTGTCGACTCTGGGGACCGATCATTTGGAAGTTGGCTAAGTGAGGCCTCTTGAGGACATGATGATGCCACACCTTCTGGGTATCGTATCATCAGTCTTGAAAGTCTGTGACGTCAACGACTGCATAGGATGCCGAACTTGTGTCAGTTTAGGTCCATACCCGTGAGTGGGAGGGTTTTTGCAGGAAACTTGACTTCCAGCCTACCCGATATCTTGGTTTTCTCTCGTCAGAGCAGACTTATCCCATCAGCAGCGCAGCAGCAATCAGAGCTTTGTGGGGGATGTGATCCCGTATTTGCTGCATCTTGCATTGCATTTGCATGAGCTTTCTTGCATCATATTGCATGCCGTGCTCCAGCTAGTACGAGCTCTTATCTAGCCGTTGTTTTGATTCTGAAGGTGAGTGTTGAAGACGACCAAGGGGCTGAAGCAGATTTGATCAGAGTCAGGCAGTGAAGTCAGTTGACAGTTGTTGGTAGCTATGTCAGAGAGCAGCTTTCAGTTTGTTAATACCCTGTCAGGTTTCACTGTGACGTCCAATCCTTTGTATGGATCTACGCATGACGAAGACTTTCCGCAAGTGAACAACCTTACTGCAGCTCAGCTTGTACAGCCTTCTGTTGAAGACCGAGGTCTACGTGAGTAGTTTGTTGTCCGAGGTGAACGTTCTCCTTCTGTTGATATCTCAGACTACCAGGGTTTTGCCTTCCTTGTGCCAAAGTCCCGAAGAGAGGTCCCGATAGCAAAGACTGAAGACCCATTAGCTCCCGTGTATGCTAGAAGGTTTCGTGCATTGGATGAAAGATTCAAAGCCTTGAAAGGTAAAGACGCTGTTAACCCTAGTGTTGCAGACATGTGTCTGGTTCCTGGCCTGGTGTTACCGCCGAAGTTCAAAATGCCGAGGTTTGAAAAGTACAAAGGAGATAGTTGCCCGAAGCAACATTTGGTGATGTTCTGTCGAAGAATGACTTCATTTGTGCACGACGACAAGTTGATGATTCACTGCTTTCAAGATAGCCTGACTGGGGCACCTCTGAGTTGTTATATGCAGTTAGAGAGTGATCAGATCCGATCATGGGTGGATATAGCCAACGCTTTTCTGAAACAGTACGACTACAATCTTGATGAAGCTCCTAGTCGCATGCAGCTGCAAGGATTGTCTCAAGGGAACAATGAACCTTTCAGGAAGTATGTTTAGAGATGGAGAGAATTTGCTGCTAGAGTGCAACCACCGCTTCTAGACCGAGAGTTGAAAGGCATGTTCGTAAACTCCTTGCAGAGCCCGTACTTCGAAAGAATGCTTGGAGTTGCACCGAATTTCTCTGAATTGGTAAGGGCTAGAGAACGCATCGAGTATGGTGTAAAGACTGGAAGAATCCAGAATGTTTCGAGCAGTCAGTCTAGTGAAACTGAACCTCTCTGTAGCTTTCAAGCTGAAGATGGGATTGTGATCAATGCAATCATGAATGATGTCGGGTATCCTCGAGATGAATCGGTGAAATCTGTTGGTTCTCCATCTTCTCAGTGGTCAGTATCTTCTGTGTCTCTTTATCCTGGACAGACAATTGTGCCTAGGGCACCACATCGGGAACCTTATGTCGCTCCTCTTGCAAATCCACGCGCCCGTGGCCGAGGTTATCAGAATCAGCGTCAGAATCAGAACCGACCTCAAAACAACTTGGAACGAAGGAATGCTCCTTCTCATCCAGTGCCTGTGCCGTATAGCCAGATTCTGCCACATTTGATTCAGAATTCTTTGGTGGAACCCAAAGCTCTTAAGCCCGTGCCAGAGCCTTACCCTCCAGGGTACAATCCCCATGCTCAGTATGGATATCATGGTGGATCCCCGGGGCATTCAACTGAAGATTGTAAAGCTTTTCAGGTAAAAGTGCAACAGTTGATCGACAAGGGATGCATTTCCTTTCCAGAAGGAGTTGTGGTTGTGCATGACAACCTCTCAGTTGTCTGAGCTCGTAGATTCAGAGGGTTATTTCCAGAGGCCAGTGGTCCAGACAGGCAGACGTCCTCAGCATTGGCAGTCCCCAGACTTTTTATCATTTGCATTTGTAGTTTCTCTTCTATTAGTTACTACTTGCTGTTAAACATTGTTTGTTTCGAATGGTAATATTATAAAGTGACCATGCATTTTTCTGAATTAATCATGTCGCTGTCGCTCATTTACTGCATTGCACTGACACTTGCACTTTATTCACTCCACTTTATCACTATGATTAGCAAAGATTGGAGGGAGGATGACGAAACTGAATACTCATAACCGATGATCGTACGCTTTCGGATAAAACCCTGCCTATGATGTACATGCATTGTTTCAAATCCCCTAAACACCGGAGAGATAAGGAAGAGAATCCCTTGTTAACCACTTCGAGCCGAGAAGTAGGAGTTTTTTCGAACTTTTAAACCCTCACATCTTAACCCGGGGCAGGGTAGTTGTCAGTTAGCTTGATCGAGCGTTCAAGTCTTACAGAGGAGTGTTGTCTTTCGAGGACCAATCACATCGTATTCTCCCCAGAGATCGTACCTCGTCAACCACAATGGTTAAACCTCACCAATCAGGAGTGAGACAATTATAAACCTCTCGGATGAATCCAGACAGCCAGTGTCGCACGACTTGTTTCGAAGAAAAAAAGAAGGAATAAGAAAGCCCGCTAAGTAAAAAGAAAAGGATAGATAGAAAGCAAATAGGCAAAAATCAGGGCATCCCGCTGGACTTCAAAAGAAAAATCGAAAAGAACTCTGAAGAGTCAGTCCAGGCAAAAATTAGGGAATCAAAAGAATGAAAAAGAAAGGATATAAAAAGAAAAAAATCCTCGAACAAGGACAAAGCCGTGTAGATACAGACGCCGAAAACGGAAAAGGAGTAACTGTCACTCCGAAACACCTTGTGAATTCTTTAACCAGTTGTTCCCAATATTCAGCATACCTCTCGAAGAGGCGAGCGCTCGAACCAAGTTAACTGAACTTTAGGATCGGAGATCATCACGTAGAGGGGGTGGGTACAAATCATAATTTGAGCCAAATATCCTTTGTTTCACAAACCGTGAACTCGACCACAATACAACCCTTAAAAGACCTAATTGAGGCAGGGTTTATTCTGAAAGCGCATTACGATAAGGTTGAGTAACCTGACTCCTACATGATGTGCTAATCATATACTTGTTGTATTTTTCACTGATCAAATCAGCACTACGTTTGAACTGTTGGTTCATTCATCACTCACTATCATGACACGTAAATGAGTGACAACATTTTTTCAAAATCTGCATGAACACTGCATTAAAATTACCATTCGTGAATAAACAATTTTAATTGCAATGCAGTAGTTGATACGAAGGAACTCCAACAGGGAATAGTCAATCAGGACTGAATCGTAGCAGTCTCGATCAGAATGGTATACCGTGAAACCCTGTGAATCTGGAACATTGACTTCCAGTGAGTTTGGAATCAGTTAGTCTGAGGACAAGTCCTGAAGCATCGGTTGATTATGGGACAGTTTGTTCAAGAAGCAGTTGATCAGAAGTGGATCTTCTCGAGACCCAATCAAGGGCAGCTATCCAGGGTTTCTGTAAGTTGAGGGAAGATCCCTCCAGCGTTCAATCAGGGCACGTTAAGTCGCTCACCGCTCGTTCAGGGGCAAGCTACTTCAGAGATAGTGAAACCAGCCATGCTGAGAGTTGGTTAGTTGAGGATGAATCCTTCCGTTGTACAGATGTTGGGGCAAGCCATCTGAAGATTGTCTCGTCGCCAGCCGTTTTCTGTTTAGAATGAGTTTTCCCAAGAGTCGGATTATGGCAAGTTGAATTGTACTGGGGAAAGTTGTTCAAATGAGTTTGTTCACCCTAGCAAGAGTTGAGTGTCGGGGAATCTTGTCATTACCCGGCTAAAACCTGAACCTTCTGAAGAAGCCTTGCTGCCATTGGATTGTTATCCTACAGCTTAACCTATTACTTGGCAGAACCTTGTAACTGAATCGTCTTAAAGTCCAGTTCTCGTCTGGCAAACCGGAGATCAGTTCTCGTCTGAAATCCAAACCAGAAACCAGCCTCATCTGGCCACCTTTTCTGTAACCTATTGTTCAACCAGTTCTCGTCTGGCTAACACAGTTTTAAAGCCCAGTTCTCGTCTGGAAAACCAGAAATCAATTCCCGTCTGATATCCAGAACCCGTAAGTCAGTTCTCGTCTGACAACCTAACATATGTTGCTATCAGTTCTCGTCTGATAGTCCACCTCGAATGCTAGTTCTCGTCTAGTATGTCCTTCAAATCCACTTTTGTTGGTAACCAGAAATAAATCCCTATCACCATAAACCTATCCCTAAACCAGAAAAAAGCCTAAGTGTATCCGACACGATGATTCCTAGTAACTTGTATGTTGTCACATTCCCCGACACAAGGCTCGAGTGATCCCAGCTCCATGATTGGTATTCTGTATTCCCTGTGTTGATGTTGTTGAATCAGGATTATTTTCTCAGCAGAGACGTACAGTTTGAGGTTGTTTCCCCGGAGCAGTTTGAGATTGCAGCAAGCTGAGATGGCATTTATCCCTTATCAGAGTAGGATCAAGATTATCCTCAGCAGGACGAGATTGATATTCCCGGCAGAGTATGGCCATCCCAAGCATTGAACGGTGATTAGCCTGATGTGCTACTTTCCTAAATGGGTTGAGACTGAAGCTTTCCCCGACCGACAGATTTGGGTTAATTTCCCCAGCAGTGGGACTGATGCAATGTTGTATCCCTACAGAGTCCGAGTTTGACTCCTTTTCCCCCCGAGTCCAGGTCATTGACTCATTCCTCAGGCAGAGGTCGACATTGATTCCCTCACTGAGTAACCTCCAGACGAGTAGACTTTGATGTCAGATAGAGAAGAGTTATTTCTCAACAGATTGCTTTGTGCCCTATAAGGACTTAGGGTGTTCTAAGAGGACCATTCAGGGTTTTTTGCCTCAGTGAAGTGAGATTCAATTTCGGTGATCGATTGTTATCTTCCGCAGACGCCAGAGGTGTTTCCTTGATAGGATCAGTACATCTCCATCAGAGTTGTACAATGAGTAGCTAAGGATTGATATCCCCAGCAGTGTTGATACACATGTATTCCTCACCAGACTTGATAGTCCAGCAGGTGTTACCCAGAAGGGTCAGTCTCCGTAAGGCGTATGCAAGATTACCCTCAGCAGATCAGGATTGATATCCCCGATAGAGTGTAGCAGCATCTCCCCGCAGAGTCTGAATGCGAGACTAGGAGCATTGATATGTATCCCCAAGTAGAGAAGATTCTCTCTCCAACCAGATGTATCCTTAAGGAACGACATCTCCCTAGCTGAGTCATACACTGAAGTGTGCAGCAGTTGATAGTTCAAGACTGAAGTCTCCGTCGGAATTGAGATTCCCCGCAGAGTCGTACTCTCCCCTGTAAGTAGGATGATTTCTTCTTCCCCAGCCGATTTTGCAGATCCCCCAAGAGAGCCGAGTCCTTGGAAAGCAGTTTGGGCCATGATTGGTGCTCCCCAATAGAGTGTTGAATAGCTGATGCTGTATTTCCCCATCGGAGTCGTTATCTCCAGGAAAGTTTAGTCGCGAAGGCCGCACAGTTTATTTCTGCGATTGACATCGTCTTCCTCAGCAGTCTTGGTTTGAATATCCAGATCAGCAGGTTCAGGTTCTCGTAGAGTTTTATTCCCCTGCAGCAGGCAACTGAAGTTCTTTTCCCCAGGCGGAGTCCAATTGAGATTGGTGCGACTTCTTCTCCTCGGCAGGATGATTCCTCCTCTCCACAGAGTGGTCCTTTCTCCTTGACAGGAGGCTTTTCCCTTCAGCATTTATTTTGCTGATGGGGCCATAGCATGTTGCATGATTGCATAGCATTTACCCTGAAAACGCGTAGCACTTCCACCGTGTGGAGCATTACGTCATTGTCAAAGCATATGCATACGAAACATGAGCCAGGTCGCCACCGTTCTTGTGTTGCAGATGTTCCTCCGCAGAATGGTTTGATCAAGATGATTCTTGAATTCTCCCCCAGCAAAGTCGTTTACCCAAGATGATTCTTGGATTCCCCAGCAAGGTCGTTTGCTTAAGATGATTCTCAAGATCCCCGGTGAAGTCTCCAGAGTTGGTTGCTCAAGCTGATGCTCAGAGTCCCCGGCAGAGTGTTTGCTCAGGATGATTCCTGAAACCTCCAGCATAGTTATCGGTTCAAGAAGATTCTTGAAGTCCCAGCGGAGTTATTTGTCCAAGATGATTCTTGAAGTCCTCAGCAGAGTTGATTCATCCAGAATGATTTCTGGACCGCCGAAGCAGAGTTACTTGATAGTTCTCCAGAATCCCCAGCGGAGATGCATCATCCCCAGCAGGTTTCTGAACAGCGAAGTTGAAACTTCCCTTGAAGACTTGATGATTGAAGTCCAACCGTATTAACGAAACAGTTCTCTCAGCTGATGCTGAGTGCTTGATGGCAGAAGTTTGGGTATCTCCAATTGGTTCATGATTGACCGAGAATGCTATTCCCGACTTACTGATGAAGTCCGGCTGATGCCCGAAAGTTTTCCTCGGATGCCTGACGGCATGATCAACCATGTATTACCGGTTACCAAGTGACCAGCGACCCCTTGATGAATTAAGGACGAATATCTACAGCAAAATCAGATGACCATCCTGAAGGAGATTTGAAATCATACTTTTAACCGGTCACCGTGTGACCAATTCCCCAGTAGAGTTGTCGTGCAACTGTCTTGCTCAGTGTCGAAGATGTTCCTACCAATCAGAGTATCGTTTACCTGTGAGGTTGGCAAATCACCCGTTACCGTGTAACCAGTGATCCCTCGATGATTTGAGGATGCGAGGACATCAGATAAATCAGGGAATCATCCTGAAGGAGGTTCAGATCAGTATTTCTCCAGCTAGTTGCCGTGCAGCTATGATTTCAGCTTCCGAAGATTTGTGCTCACCAGAGTACCGTGTACTTGTGTAGTTGGCAAATTTCCGGGTTCTTTGGTATTCAACCATCTTCTACCTTTGAATGTTTGAAGGCTGTTCGCTCTTTAACCCTTCAGGTCCAAGCCGTTTGAATAGGGGCAGCTGTTGCACCCCAAAATTTGACCAACTACTCATCGCAATTTGGCTCATGTTTCGACTCATTTCATTTTGCATTAGCATACCACGTACATTGCATTTTTTCCAGTCAGGTTGAGTTTATCGGGATTACAGCCCTCTGATCGCGCTTCAGGCATTTCAGGCCAATACGAGGACGTATTTTGAGAATTGGTGCTCGTCCCGGTGTTTTCAGCTCTCGCTGTTGTTTTTGAGGACATCTCGGTGTCCGGGTTTTTACCGTTTATTTCGATATAGTTCGCTAATCGATTTAATCGGCTTCCTCGGTATTTTTAGATTTTTCCCCTTATTTTCTAGAATTTTTTAATGGGTTTAATTCATTTTTCTAGATATTAGATAGTTTTTTATAGTCTTAATAGATATTAAATGTTTTTAAATAATTTAGTTTAATTTCTTTTTTTAGGAATTTCTTTAATCATTTTTAGATAATAGGTTTTAATAGATTTTAGTTTTAATTTCTTTTTAAGAATAAATCATGTTTTTTAGATATTAAGTAGAATTAATAGAAGTTAATAGATTTAATAGGGTTTTATAGGTTAATCCTCTTTTTTAGATTAATTAGGATTTAATAGAGTAATTAGATTTAATTCTTTTAGGATAATTAGATTAATTAGGGGCTTAATTCCTTTTAATTGAGTCTATTAGAATTAATTAGGATTAGAATAGTTTTAATTTTCATTTAGGACTTTAATTGTTGTTTTTAATTGTTGTTTTGCATTTAATTAGTCATTAGTCATGTTAATTAATCATTAGTTCAGATTTAATTCGTGGGCCCAGCCATTTTTGGAGGCCCAGTCCAGATATCAGTCCACGTGTCTCCATATAAAGCATCCGCGTGTGCATTTCTGAGTTCTCTCCACTCCATCCATGTTTTTCTTCCCATTCTCGCCACGTTTCTTTTCTGAGTCTCTCTCCATTCGCCACGTTTCACTCACAGAACTGGCCACCCCACCTCACTTCTCCATGCCACGTTTCAATCTATGAGACCTCCACACCTCCCCACACGTGGCTTCGCCACATTCTCTCCTTCATGCATGTGAGCTACGTGGCGCTCCCTCATCCACCCACATCCCTCACCGGAGACCCCGCCGCCGGCCATGCAACCGCCGCGTCGGCCACCTTCTGACTATCTCCGACCGTCATAACCACTCACCGGTAACCGTTTTTTCGCCAGAATCTTCATCCAACCTTCATCAACGTTCATGCGTTTTTCCAGATTCATCAACAATTTCATCATCATCTTCACAGATTCGTCCAAGATCTACCAACATCCCTCTAGAAATTCAAAGAATCATCGAAGACGTTCATAGATTCATCATCGTCTCCGGATCTGCTCATGGTTCATCAAGAACATCCAGATCCAAAACTCTCCAGAGATCTGTTCAAGATTTGTGACATTCAACAAGAACATTCGTCCATCTCCATTTCTGAGTTTTCCAGAATGAAGATCTTCACCAACGACCTCCCACGGATCTTCATCTGAATCTTCGAAAATCATTGAAGAACTTCATCCGTCTTCCTGAAACTCCTGTTCAAGATCCATCAGCTCAACAACGTCTTCATCATCGATCACCAGAAAACTTCTCCGTTCAAGAAACCTCCGAATTCCAGCAAAGATCTCCAGAAGTTCAAAGGGATCTTCAAAGCGTTCATCAATAGGTTTCCGATCTTCAACAACAATCAACATGCAAGCTTCCAGGTTTCCAGATCGTTCATCAACGCGTTAATATCCGTCCAAATCTTCACGAGATCTTCCATCGCCCATCATCAGAATCGTTGTTGAACGCTCGATGAACAACTTCGCCCAGATTCATCGTCTCCTTCGAGATCTTCAGCAATCCATCGTTCGTCAAGGTTTCTCCACGATCTTCACGGGCTTTCAAGGATCCTCATCTTCGTTTGCTTGTACAGGTTTTTGAGAAGTGTTTGACCTCAGAGAGATTGAGGGAGACGAAGAGAGAGAGAGAGGCTGAGAAGAAGGTGACGGCGTGAACAGTGACTAGGGGAAAGAAGGTGTTAGGGTTTCTTGGTTGGTATTCTGAGAAATGGACAAGGTGAGAGGGCTGTCAAGGGGATTGGGCTAGGCCCATTGGTTTCTTTCGTACACCCTCCGTTTTGGACGATTCACCCTCCGTTTTTGTTGTTGTTTGGTCTGATTGGGCTGGGCCCATCCTTTGCTGATCATACCCTCCGTTTTTCTTCTAACACCCCTCCCCCGTTTGAGTGTGTAGTTGGGCTGGGCCCTGTCCGTTTTGCTGCAACACCCCCGGTTCACTTTCTTCACCCATGTCCCCTGTTTTTGTTTTTCTGAATTTTGCTTAGTGGGTTGGGCCCCAATTCTGTATTGTTTTTGCTGGCTGTATCACCCCAGAACCGCTGATGCACCCCCCTTCTGTTTTCTTTCTTTTTTCCATTATTTTCTTTTATGTTCATTTGCTTAGATTTTTTTAGGGAAAAGAATATGTAATACAAAAATAGAAAAATGGAAAATATAGCGGAATGAAAATATAAAAAATAATAGTATTTTAATATTTTCTTTTTAGGATATATTTTCTTTTAGGAGTTTCTTTTACGCCTTTTTAGAGGTAGAATTAAAGGTCCACTTGTTAGGGGACTATTTTTCATTAGATTTTCCATGATAGATGGGTATGATTTTTTAGGAGTTTATCATTGTAACCTTCCGAATATTAATAAAATGAGATTTGTGTTGTGGTCCCCATTCTACCCGTAGTTAGCCGAACTACAGCTGCTCTGATTTTCTCTGAAGAGAATATGTAGGCATAGGATGCGATATCCTAGCGAGCACACTAACAACTAATCTTTTGTTCTCTCGCTGCCGTGCGATCGAGACTCTCCCGCTGACGACTGATGTTATCCTTTTTCTCTTGCCCGAGCGCATTTGAGACCAGATCGTAGTTCTAGTTCCCGTAGGTTCCCATACCTCGAAACCCGACATACTACGTCCGTTCTACCGCAAACAGGTACGCCTAAGTCTCCAATGGTCGAGCAGCGTCCACCTAACTGCTGAATGCGTATGCTAGTATCGTCAACTTAATCTCTCACCCCCGTGTGACCGAGAACACCCTTGTTTACCCGTAGTTAGCCTGAACTACGTCATGCTCTGATTTCTCTGACGAGAATACATAGGCCCAAGACGCGACATCTTGCCGAGCAACCTCCCCTGTAGTTTCCCGAACTACGCAGACTCTGATTTCTCATTCTCTGATGAGAATACGTAGGCATAGAGTGCGACGCTCTATCGAGTCAGTTTCTTTTCCGTTTAGATTTAGCAGTCGTAGATAGATTGTTTTTCACCCGTAGACAAACCAACAGGCGTGGATCCCGTCGAGTACGATGGACATGAGGGGTGCTAATACCTTCCCCTCGCGTAACCGAATCCCGAACCCAAACAATGGTTGCGACGACCTTGTCTTACCCTTTTTCGTTAGGTTTTTCCGATCGTTTCCTTTCCCGCTCCGAGGGATAAATAACGAAAGGTGGCGACTCTTCTGTTATGCCGGCACCTTATTTTCGCGAAAGTGACACTAGCCGGTTCACCAGCTCTGTCTACTTTTTGAAGGAGTGGACGGCTTCGTTTCTCTCGCTTCTGAGTTGTACCAGCTCTTTCTCCAACTCCTCGTTGGCCTTTTTTAGCTCTTTCTTCTCAACTAACACCTGATTGTACTGCTGAATAGACACTATAGAAGGCTCTTCAACCACTGGAGGGCACTCTTGCTTAGCAGGTGGAAAAGGCATCCCTATTGTCTCTGCCCTGGTTCGAATCCAAGTCACATAAGGAGCATAAGCTTGGCTATTGCTTTTGCCCAACAATGCTTTTCCTCATCTACTGATATCATTCCATGCATGCTGGAGCTTGGCTAACATATCCCCCTCTAGGAGCCCTGTGAGGTACAGAGATTCCTGCACCTCTTCGTCTTTTGGCGGACCTCTCAAAGCGTACACAAACTGTTTGACAAGTAGCAAGGGATTGTAGTTGATACATCCTTTTCTTCCAATCAAAGGCACATTAGGAAAACCACTGCAGCTGAATATGACTTCAGTACCTAGCATATCCTGATCAAACCAAACAATGCCCTCTGCTGATAAACCCATCAAGCGCTCAGACCACTCAGCTGTGGCTGCAGATGAAACAAAGAGACCCTTCTTGGGCATGTGGCTATCAAACCATTTGTAGAGTAAGGGCACACAGCACGATACATTCTTACCCCTTCTATTTTCGTTCTTGTAATGGACGGAATGATATACATCACCAATCAAGGTAGGAACTGGATTCCCTGATGCGAAGATATGGATGGCGTCCAAGTCTATAAAGTCCGGCATGTTGGGAAACAAGATGATGCCATAGATGCAGAGGGCGAGAATGGCGATGAGTACGATCCAACAACCGTCTTTAGCACACTGTTGGGCTTTCCCAACTAGAAATTGCAAAGAAAATCCAGGGACCCCATTCCAACTGGTCAGAAGAAGCTCTGAGGCATCCAGATGAAGAGCAACAGCTAGGTTAGCCAGATTAGGCTTAGCATCCATGTGAACAAACGACATCTGATTCTTATCCGGTACACCCAACAACTCAGCGTACTCTTCTAATGTAGGTGCAAGGATGAAGTCCAGAAAAGTGAAGCACCTCATGGGAGGGTCATAGAACTGCAGCAAGGCATACAACCCATTCAACTCATATACCGAAGGTTTACGCACCAGACTGAGCAACTTCCCATAATATTTCCTGAATTCCCCTTTCACTGTATCATCTTCCAAGGCAATCAAACTAGACAGTAAAGCAACATCTGGGGTAGGGAGCTTGTAGGCCACATTCTTCTTCAAAGATCCCATGCTATCACAACAGAAGACAAGAATACTGGAACCGGGGGATGGTATACGCACCTGCAACACAGACACACGTTAATGACATGCAAATGAGTATGCAAAATGCAAAATGCAATCATGCAACAGGGGATCAAGATTATGCTGTTGAGGAGACAAAGGCTCTGTTTCAACACAATCACAACACTGCTTCGATAATACAACCCTGAAGAAGACCAATAATTAGGCACTGTCAAGAGCAACCACATCTCTGATGGTAAGAACCCCCTGATACCAACAATACTGATTCACTGTCAAGAAAACCAGGTAGTCTGAAAGTTAAGGTTTCCTGCAATAACTCGACCCCGCTCACAAGTATGGACCTCGTCACTGATAAGGTACGACATCCTATGTGTTTCCCAGCGTCACGGACTTTCAAGAAACGATGATACGATACCCAGAAGGTGTGGCATCATCATCTCTTGAAGTGGCCTCACTCAGCTGAGTCACAAATGATCAGTCTCCAGAGTCGACAATCCTCCAAACCAACAACCCCTCAAGCCCAAAGGGCCGGAAAAGAAGTCAACTGGGAGAATCTCGTCTGAGCGTGGATTTCGTGAGACACTAGTACATGCAAAGCATGCACGCGCCCACTACTTTCCACAACTAATGCTAGGTATACACTCAAGCCTGGGTCTGGCTTATCACTCATCAGAGCCTCACTCCCACAACAGCACAATAATGACATAATATAATGCTGAAAATAAAATGCGGGAAAATAAAGCTAAAGGTACAACAGGTATGCACAAAACCCAAAGAGATAAACAAACAAGCGTTACGGTTGACTCGCATAGGGGATGGGAAACGGTCCCAGCATAGGGATGGGAAAAGTCCCCAGCAGCTATAAGTCCCCAGCAGAGTCGCCAGTTGTCGCTACTGCGAAAATAAGGTGCCGACAAAACAGAAGAGTCGCCACCTTTCGTTATTTATCCCACAGAAAGGGAAAGGAAACGATCGGAAAAACCTGACGAAAAGGTATAAGACAAGGTCATCGCAACCATGTCTGGGTTCGGGAGTCGGTTACGCAAGGGGAAGGTATTAGCACCCCTCACGTCCATCATACTCGATGGGATCCACGCTTGTTGTGTTTATCTGACGGGTTGGTTTATCTATCTACGCTAAAAGGTTGGTCTGAAAAGAAAAGAAAATGACTCAGCAGAACACATCAGTTCTATGCCTACGTATTCCCGTCTGGAACGAGAAATCAGAGTCAACGTAGTTCGCCTAACTATGGGTGAAACGGGGAAGGCTGCTCGCCGAGATATCGCATCTCGTGCCTACGTACTTTCACACGGCGTGAAGGATCAGAGCAAACGTAGTTCGAAATAAATGGGAACACATGCTTGTCTTTTTTATCCGAGTAGGGTTAACAGACGGTTCCAGCAGTTGGTGTATGCATCTCGCTCGACGGAGACTTAGGCGTTTACCGTCTGCGGTAGAACCGAGAGTTAACAGAACTCTCCTTATGAAAATGGTTTCCAAGGATTAAAGGTCCCAGAGGACAAAAAGAAGTGTGATCTTTTTTTTGAAGTCTTTTTAAAGAAGAAGTGTCTTTTATGGATGTTTGCAACTAATATTGCACTAGAGACTATGATTTGAGAGTGAATGTGTCGCATGTCACCCAAAGGGTACCATACTAAACATCCAAGTTGTTGGAAAGAAACTCTCCAACAACCCTTTCTCAAGTAGCTTAAGGCTCGTAGCGTACGACATCAATTAACCTTTATTACTGTATTTTGATTTGTTTGAAGATGAGAAGAGAAAGGACGCACTAAAGGGGAACTGATCCAATCCTAAAGTTGTCATGCAAAGTTGATCCTACGATTGAAGTTGGGAGGGAACTACCTAATGTTATCATGCATGGTTAGAACCCTAATGTCTGTCATAACTTCTCTTGAACAAGAGAAGTCAGAGTTCCTAGGGGAACATGGCAAAGGAAAGCAACAGCAATAGAAATAACTGAAAGAAATAAATGTAAGTAAAATGCATGCAATGGAGCAATACAAGCAGAAGGAGACACACTCGACTTCTAGAGAAAACAAGCCAGAGGCAACACACCACACAGGCAAGGGAGACTACACTCAACCTTAAGCCAGCAAGCAAAGCCAAACAGTAATAGACAAGCAGAGGGAGACAGACTCAACCTCTAATGCAGACAAGCAAAGGGAGCCAGGCTCAACCTTTCAATGCACTTAGGCCTAAACAAACTATATGAGAGCCTATTCTAATGCAACACCCTAGATAAACAGTCAAACAAATATAGTCAATCAGCAAACACAGCAAACAAGGCAGTAGACAAGCAGCCCAACAGCAAAGCAGACTTCTAGCAGTAAAGCAATCCAACAGTCTGTAGTTTGATCTCCATGCCCAAGCTATCTTCAAGCGAAAACTTAATCTTCAAGTTTCAAATGATCCACCAAGAGAGAGGATAATCAACATCAAGAGGATTGCATGATGATGGGAAGCATGATGGAAACCAAGGGAATCCATCATGGCACTCAACCATACATCTAAGATAGGCATCCTTAAAGGTTCTACCTTTTGTGTTATGCCACACATCCTTCCAAAGGAGGGATGCGGCTTCCACATAGGGACCTTGAATCATTGGATGAGAATGGAAAGCAATCAAAGCAAACCATGTTTGTGAAAGAAGAAAACAACTTCCAAGGCTCTACAAAACCCTAATCTTACAAGCTTAAAGAAAGCTACTAAAAGGGAAACAAAACACCAAATCAAGCATCACAAATAAGCATACAGAAGCTCTAACAAGTCTAGAACACTATCCAAAAGGAATGGGAAATTTATTCCATGCTATGGGTCACCATTGGGGTCATTCTAAAGTAAAGGCCATGTTAGAAGCAACATAGAACTAGTCTAATTGTTAATTCTAAGAAAAATATGAAATCAAGTCCTAAAATTCTAGGGAATTTTCTAAGGGATCCTAAGAGGGTTAGGGACCTATGGTATAAAATCCAGGGATTGAACCTAAAGGGAAAGTCACCTAAGAATTTCTAAACCTAAAGTTATCAAAGGGGAACCCTAAAATGGAAGGTCATGGGAACCTAATTCAAAAACAGTCCTATTGTCATCTAAAAATTATGAAATAAATCCTAGGGAATCATGCACATCTATGCTAACAGTCAGCCAAATATCAGTTCTAAATTCTATACCAATTAATCATACAAAAATCAGCAAAAAACATGAGGAATTATGCTAAAATTAAAGAAATAACAAAAATGGAAAAATGCAAAATAAATGGAAAAAATCAACCAAAATGAAATATAAAAGTATCAAAAAATCAAGAATCACCAGAGGATCACAACCATATTTTTTCCATAATTTTCTGATCAAAAATGAAATTAATATGAATTAAAAATGACAAAAGCAATTAAAGAAATTATAAAAAACAAATAAGAAAATAAAATGCTGAGAAAATAACAGGGGCGTTGGATCACACGACTAAGTACACTCATCCAAGGGCTCTAAGGCTGCCAGCGCATTATTTAAACAGTGCGTTTTGCTTGGTCAAAGGCCAAGTCTGAGAGTGATTCTCGTGCACACGATTGGGATACTAAGTCTTCACTTTCCACTGATCCAAGGGCCAGAGTTCATCGTCCTCGTTTGAAACTATGATGGAGGGAAATTACACAGACGAACCAGACGGTGGTTCCGGTGGCTGAGCCACCGTCTTCTCCGGTGAAGCAAAATTGCAGGTCATGGAAACATGTCAAACCTTATACCGTTCTCTCCAGTTTTTCACCCTGATCAAGAATCTAACCTCCATTTTTGCTAATTCTTCATGGATTTTGAAACACGAACGCAAACAGAAAACTCATCACAATATGGTTCATCACCAAACTCAAAATTTTCTCCATATATCTTCTCCTTATCTCACCAGGATCTCTCTGATCTATTCAAATCTCATCATCTCTCAACAAACGGCCAGATATGAACTCAAATAGAAATGGTGTCACACCCTGAATTGTCATCAAACTTCACAAAACCTATCCTAAAACGATCTGGTCATCTTCCTAATGGTTAACCTCATTTCAATTTCAACTAGATCAACCTAGAATCAGTGCAATCGTGAAAAGTACATACCTGGTTTGTAGCTTAAAATTGGAGCAGTTACACAGTGATTCTTGCTTCAATCTTGTGCAGATCCGTTCCTTGATGAAGGATAAAGCTATTAGAAACCTTGATTTGCCTTGAAAAGCTCTAGAATGGAAAACACGATTTGCACTTGAAGCTTGAAAATTCCAACTGCAATCTATGGTTCTTGCGCAAAATAACCACCAAACTTGATCTGAATTTCTTTCTGAACTTAAATAGAACTGGTTTGAGTAATTTGGAGGCCCATTGGAGGCCCAATCTGAGATATCCAAGTTTCAACTTTTGCTTGAAAGTTCAACAATGGCATACACAATTCTGAGGTGATTCCTTCTCCAAGAAGATTCATTTGCCTTGCTTGTGGACTGTGGAGAATGAATGGACAGGATTTCATCCTTGTTTGTATCCTATGGCCAAGATTTGAGGTGTAACTTCCTCATGAAGTAACAAAGTAAAACACCATGAAATAAACCTCAAATTGAAATTTCAATGATTCCATTGTGTTCCAAATGGTTTTTCTGATCAAACTGAGTACTCATTTGGTCTTGTTTGAACACATGTGATTAAATTTGAATTTTTCAACTTAAATGCCTTTTAATTTCCCCTTTGTCAAATTTCTTCAAACCAAGTCTTGCCCTAAGCCAAATCAATTCCTCATGGATACATGGTTGACCTTAAAATCCCATTTTGAGCAAGTTTTGTGTTGGACAAAACTTCATTTGAAATGTGCAAGAAAGTGAAAATGACCTATATATAATCCAAAATGACCTATAATCTTACTTTCCCAAAATGCCCCTGACTTGTAAACCTTATAACTTGAGTTCTACAATTCAGATGAAAGACTTCTAGTACAATTTATAAAGCTAATGCCAAGACCTATAACTTTCATGTTGGAAAAAAGTTGAGGAGAAACACCCTTCTAGGTAAAAAGTTCCTTGGAAGTTGGTTGACTTTTGCAGACAAATTTCACATTCATCTGATGACCTGTAACTTGTCTGGATCATAACTTGAGTTCTATAAATCCAATCAAGGACTTCTAGTACTCAAATTAAAGCTAATAGCATGCTCTACAAGTTCCATGTTGGGAAAAAGTTGAGATGAAACTTGTATCTTGAGATAAGTGGTCTTGAAGTCAGTCAGTAAATAGGGGATTTTACCCTAAGAACCCTAGTTTAGAAACTCCTCATACTTTGAATTCTTCTTGAATTGGTCTTGGAATATCACCTCATGTATCTCAACACAACTTTCCATGATCACAAAGACTTAGAATTGAGTCTTAATCTCCTCCTGTTGCACAATTGACTCAAGGTTGATCAGACAAAAACCCTAATTGCAACACCTTTAACTGTGGCTCTTCACACTTGGCATAATGACTTGACTGAGCTCCAACATGACCCTCAAGGCACTCCATGAGCTCTATCCACATACCTTATCCATGATCAAGGCTTCACAACCCCCTTAGGGTATTCAATTGGCCCCCAAGTTAGAAGATGAATCACATACCAACATCCAACCTCCTCAAGCACACAACCCACTTTCTGATGATTTTGGTGACCTCTCAAGCTTGAATAAGACCTCTAGATAGGCTCCTCTTGATATAAACCACACTTGATACCCTGCTAAATGAATAATGCTTTGTTATGCAAATGCTAGACCAATGGTATGCCAATGCAATGAAACATAAACCAAGTAAGAAAAAGGTTAGGCAAATTTTGGGGTGCAACAATGCTAACATGTCCCAATCTTCTATGCCAGACCCATTGCTCATCATTAACAGACATAAGACATTTAACGGTTTGACTTTTCAATTCTGAAAGTTTTATTTTATAAATGTTGTTATTTCTTTTACCATTAAAGAGGATTGGTCCATTTTTCTTACTAACAACTTTGCAACATTTTTTATTAAAGATAATATCATAACCATTGTCACTTAATTGACTTATGGACAACAAGTTATGGGTTAACCCTTCTACAAGCAGAACATTTGAGATAGAAGGGAGGTTACCATTACCAACTGTTCCAGAGCCAATGATCTTGCCCTTTTGGTTTCCTCCAAACTTCACGTCTCCATCAGATATAAGTTCCAGACTTTGGAACATAGACCTTCTTCCTGTCATGTGTCGTGAGCATCCAGAGTCCAGATACCAGGACTGGTGTCTCAACCTTGCTGCTAAGGACATCTGCAACATAAATTATTTTATCCTTAGGTACCCAAATCTTTTTGGGTCCTCTGGAGTTAGTTGTTCTGAAGTTCTGCCTGAACTTATGTCCTTTAAAAGCAGTTGTGTTCTGATGCATCTTAGGTTTATTAAAAATTGTGGTGTTCTGATCTGAACGTGTATACTTTATGTCATGTGAGTGACCAAATTTAAAATAAGAATATAGAGGAGTATAATTGATAATTAACTCATCAACAGGTTTTGGATTTGATTCCTTCCCAAAAGATGATTCATATCCAATCCCTTTTCTGTTGTTCCTACTCACACCATAGATCATAGAAACCATTTTGCTTCTGTCTATGCTTCTGGACAAGAACCTTTGAAAACTATGGTCATACTCTTCTAAAATATTTTTAGAGCTAGACGTAGTATCTATTTCAGATTTTTGTTGAGCTTTTTCCAATTCAATTTTAATTTAAAAATTATTTTCTTTCAGATCAGCAATTTCTGATTTCAGCTGACCAGTCTCAGATGCAAGACTGCTTTGCAGCTTTTTGTATTTGAGTCTGATCTTACTATAGTTTTCACATATTTCAGATAAGCTTTCAATTAACTCAGCTCTGGTGAGATCAGCAAATACCTCTTCTGAATCTAATTCAGATCCATATTCAGATGATTCTTCATGCTCCTCTATGTCAGCCATTAGTGCAACGTTTGCACATTCGTCTTCAGACTCTGACGAGGCTTCAGAAGAATCTGAGTCATCCCAAGTAGCCATCAGGACTTTCTTTTTCTTCTCAAACTTCTTCTTGGGTTTACCCTTTTAAAGTTTGGGACATTCATTCTTGTATTGTCCTCGCTCTTTGCATTCATAGCACACTACTTCCTTTTTGCTAGATCTTCTGTGATCAGAGGATTATCCACGGTGTTCTGGTCTTTTAACTTTTCTGAACTTCTTTTGCTTGTGCTTCCAGAGTTGATTTATTCTTCTGGATAGTAAAGATAGTTCGTCTTCATCTGATGAAGAATCTCCAGAGCTTTCTTCTAGTACCTGAAAAGCTTTAGTTTCAGATTTTTTGTTAGATTTTAAAGCTATGGACTTACCTTTCTTCTGAGGCTCATCTTCTTCAAGCTTTATCTCATGGCTTCTTAAAGAACTGATGAGTCTCCACCTCTTTGGTAAACTTCTGACTATCTTTTTTACATGATCAGAAGTGGAGTAGCCTTTGTTAAGAACCTTCAATCCAGCAGTCAGAATCTGAAATCTAGAAAACATGGTTTCGGCATATTCATCTTCCTCCATCTTGAAGGCTTCATACTTTTGAATCAGCGCTAGAGCCTTTGTTTCTTTCACCTGCGTGTTTCCCTCATGCGTCATCTTCAAGGACTCAAACATGTCATGTGTTGTATCTCTATTGGTGATTTTCTCATATTCGGTATGATATAGCGTTCAGCAGAATTGTCCTTGCATTGTGGTGATTTCTGAAGTCTTTCTTTTGTTGATCAATCATTGATTTTCTATCAATCTTTTTACCTTCACCATTAGTGGGGTGAGTGTATCCATCAATGACTATATCCCAGAGGTCAGCATCATAGCCAAGAAAGAAGCTTTCAATTTTGTCCTTCCAGTAATCAAATTTTTCTCCATCAAACATAGGAGGCTTTGTACTGATTATGTCTTTCTCTTTATATTTGTTGTTCAACCTAGCGTTGTTTGAAGATTCAGCCATAGTAAATCAAAGAGTTTTCCAAACGGATCTTTTATTTGTCACTGTTAAGTGATAACACTCAGAACTAGGCTCTGATACCAACTGAAGGTAGGAAAAAACTGAGAAGGGGGGTTGAATAAGGGTTTTCAAAACAAATAAAGCTATAAAAATAACAGGTATTTTTATACTGGTTTGTTTGAACTCAAACTACTCCACTCCACCCTGCCAAGGTGATTTCACCTCTTTCAATAGAGGATTTAATCCAATAATCAAAAATTGATTACAATGTTTTCACTAAGACAAACTTGTCTTAGTGTTCTCAAGAATACTGACCACAACTTGGTCTCTCAAGGAACTTTTACAAAGTAATACAATGTCTTTAAGTGCTTCTAACAAAGCTTTTTCACAACAGTGATTTTACACAAATTGAAGATCAATGAAACTTTCTATTTTCTTTTCAGCAAAGTAGTATTTTCTTTGTAGAATGATGTTGTATGTTGTGTTGTCGTTGAATGATGTTCTATCTTTGAACTTTTGTTGAAGACTTGTTTAAATACTTCTCATCCATTTCTCAAATAGTGTGTGTAACAGCCCAAATTTCATTAAATAATTAATTGTAGTAATTAATTGATTTAGTGTGATTTTTATTAATATTGGAAATTAATTTTTATTAATGGGAATTAATAGAGAATTAAGAAGGAATTGGAGAGGAAGGAAAAATGAAAGAAATATATAAGTGAGGAAGAAAAGAAAAGAAAGATAGAAAACATTTGGAAAGAAAGAGGAAAGAAGAAGAAAGGAGAGAAAGAGAAGAGAAGAAGAGGAAAAGTGGAATTCATCAAGAACCAACATCAAAGCTCCGATTAATCGAGGTAAGGGTGAGAAATGTTTCTATTTGATCATTGTATGATGTTATGTATGTTGGGTTAGGATTTTAGTGGAGTTTCCATCACTTTCCAATTAGGGCAAAAGTTGGAATAATCGGTAGATTGAGGATTTAATCGGTTGAAACTGAGCAATAATGTCGTAGAATAGTCGGGTAACATGTATTGATGTTGTTTGTACTGATATGGTGTATTAATCTGGATGACTTATGTGCATTTGCATTAATATTTTGGAACTGCTTAAATGATTTGATCTTCCGCTTACTTTTGAAAATGTTACATATTTTATGGAGCAAAATGTGAAAGTGTTTTATTGGTGGAGTTGTGGCATTCTTCTTTTATACCTTATTATAAAACCTTTTTACTCTGATAACTTGTATGTGCTTAATTGTTTTATATGCATTTATTTGGGGTATAGAAGGGGGTGTTACAATAGTGGTATCAGAGCAGGTCGGTCCGTCCGGCCAAGTTGTTAGAGTGTTTTTCCCTGTGTGTTATTGATATGCGTGTGATGCATTATCAATATTGGTTGTTCTTACATGGTTCTGTTGTTGGAATTAGTAAGATGGTTGCAGGGAGGAACGACGAAGCGATTGCGGAGGCATTGACGAGATTGGCGGGGGCAATTGGGCAGAATCCTCCGGCCAATGTGAATGTGAGGAATCATGCTGATGATGGATTCCGTGCTTTGGGGAAATTCCAAAACAATAACCCTCCGGTCTTCAAGGGAACTCATGAACCGGACAAGGCACAAATTTGGTTGAAAGCTGTGGAAAAGATTTTTCGAGTTATGAATTGCTTGGATGCACAGAAGGTGCAGTTTGGGACTCATATGCTCGAAGAAGAAGCTGAAGATTGGTGGGGTAATACTCGCCAAAGATTTGAGGAAGATGATATTGTGATTACGTGGGATTTGTTTAGAGAAACTTTTCTGGAGAAGTACTTTCCAGAGGATGTGCGGGGGAAGAAAGAGATCGAATTTCTTGAGTTGAAGCAAGGTAATTCGACGGTTGCTGAGTATGCGGCGAAATTTGAGGAGTTGATCAAATTTTGTCCTCACTATAATACTGGTAATGCTGAGAGGTCTAAGTGCCTCAAGTTTGTGAACGGTTTGAGACTTGAGATTAGACAAGCTATTGGATACCAGGAAATCAGGCGGTTTTCTGAGTTGGTTAACAAGAGCAGAATTTATGACGAAGACAGTAGGGCTAGGTCTAGCCACTACAAGAGCCTAAGTGATAAGAAAGCAAAAGGTCAATTCAGAGGAAAACCTTATGTGACTCCTGCGGATAAAGGGAAGCAGAGAATGGGTTATGGCAAGAGGCCAAGTGGGGGAGTTTCTACTCCGGTGAGATGTTATAGGTGCGGTGAAGCGGGACATCGTGCTTCCGAATGCAAAAGTGTTGAGAAGGCGTGTTTTAAGTGTGGCAAGCCAGGCCACAAGGCGCTTGAGTGCAGAAGCGGTACGAGTGTTACTTGCTATAACTGTGGTGAGCAAGGACACATTAGTACGAAATGTGATAAGCCGAAGAAGAATCAAGGGAGCGGGAAAGTGTTCGCTCTATCTGGATCTGAGACTGCTAGCGACGATCGATTGATCAGAGGTACGTGTTTTATTAATGGTATACCTTTGATCGCTATAATTGATACCGGAGCTACGCATTCTTTTATTTCTTTGGATTGTGTTAGAAGGTTGAATCTTGAGTTGTCTGTGATTGGTGGCAGTATGGTTATTGATACTCCTGCTATGGGTTCGGTAACTACACCGTATGTTTGCTTGAATTGCCCGTTGAGTATTTTCGGTAGAGGTTTTGGGATTGATTTAGTGTGTCTTCATTTAGATCAACTGGATGTCATTCTTGGAATGAATTGGTTAAAATTCAATCGTGTGTATATTAACTGTTTTGACAAAACGGTTATTTTTCCCGACTCGGATGTTGAAAGGGAATTGTTTATGACGAGGAAACAAGTGAAAGAATCGATGCAAGATGGGGCTAAGGTATTTATGCTTATGGCAACTTTGAGGACTGGTGAGAGTGAAGAGATTGATGGTTTGCCCATTGTTAGAGATTTTCCGGAAGTATTCCCTAAAGAGATAAAGGATTTACCGCCGGAGCGAGAAGTGGAGTTTTCGATAGATTTGATTCCTGGAACTAGTCCGATATCGATGGCTCCATATCGTATGTCGGCCTAGGAGTTGAAAGAGTTGAAGAGTCAACTTGAGGATTTGCTTGAAAAGAGGTTTATTCGCCCGAGCGTGTCACCGTGGGGTGCACCGGTGTTGTTGGTTAAGAAGAAAGAGGGTTCTATGAGGCTCTGTGTGGATTACAGACAGTTGAATAAGGTGACTATTAAGAATAAGTATCCACTTCCAAGGATTGATGATCTGATGGATCAGTTGGTTGGTGCAAGCGTGTTCAGCAAGATTGATTTGAGATCTGGGTATCATCAGATCCGTGTGAAAGCTGAGGATATTCAGAAGACGGCCTTTCGGACGAGGTATGGACACTATGAGTATTCCGTGATGCCATTTGGTGTGACTAATGCACCAGGTGTATTTATGGAGTACATGAATAGGATTTTCCATCCTTATTTGGATAAGTTTGTGGTGGTGTTTATCGACGACATCTTGGTTTATTCGAAGAGCGAAGGAGAGCATGCCGAGCATCTGAAGATTGTGTTATCTGTGCTGAGAGAGAAGCGGTTGTTCGCGAAGCTTTCTAAGTGTGAATTTTGGTTGAAGGAAGTTAGTTTCCTTGGTCATGTGATTTCTAGTAGTGGTGTTGCGGTCGATCCGTCGAAGGTTGAAGCGGTGTCGCAATGGGAGACTCCGAAGTCAGTTTTTGAGATCAGAAGTTTTCTTGGTTTAGCCGGTTATTATCGGAAGTTTATTGAAGGATTTGCTAAGTTATCGTTGCCGTTGACGCAGTTGACTAAGAAAGGTCAAGCCTTTGTTTGGGACGCCAAGTGTGAAGCGAGTTTTCGAGAACTTAAGCGAAGGTTGACGACAGCTCCTGTTTTGATTTTGCCAAATCCAGAGGAACCATTCGTTGTGTATTGTGATGCTTCTTTGATGGGTTTAGGAGGTGTGTTGATGCAGGATAACCAAGTTGTAGCTTATGCTTCGAGGCAACTCAAAGTGCATGAGAAGAATTATCCGACGCATGACTTAGAGTTGGCCGCCGTTGTGTTCGTGTTGAAACTTTGGAGGCATTATTTATTTGGCGCAAGATTTGAAGTGTTTAGTGACCACAAGAGTTTGAGATATCTTTTTGATCAAAAGGAATTGAATGCAAGACAAAGAAGATGGCTTGAACTTTTGAAGGATTTTGATTTTGGCTTGAATTACCATCCGGGTAAAGCGAATGTAGTAGCGGATGCATTGAGTCGGAAATCATTGCATATGTCGGCATTGATGGTGAAAGAGTTAGAATTGGTCGAGCAATTTCGAGATTTGAGTTTGGTATGTGAGAGAACTTCTTTTGGATTTAAGTTGGGTATGTTAAAGCTTACAAGTGGTATTTTGGATGAAATTCGAGAAGGACAGAAATCGGATTTGAGCTTAGTTGATCGGTTGACTTTAATCAACCAAGGCCAAGGTGGTGATTTTCGGATTGATGAGAATGGTATTATGAGATGTCGGGATCGAGTTTGTGTTCCGAACATGGTTGAGCTTAAGAAGAGCATCCTTGAGGAAGGACATCGTAGCGGATTGAGTATTCATCCGGGTGCTACTAAGATGTATCAGGATTTGAGGAAAGTATTTTGGTGGCCTAGTATGAAGAGGGATATCGCGGAATTTGTATATTCTTGTTTGACTTGCCAGAAGTCAAAGATTGAGCATCAGAAGTCGTCGGGTTTGATGAAGCCGTTGTTTATTCCTGAGTGGAAATGGGATAGTATCTCCATTGATTTTGTATCGGGTTTGCCGAGGACGCCGAGTAATTTCGAGGCTATTTGGGTTATCGTGGATAGGTTGACTAAATCTGCTCACTTTATCCCTATGCGTATGGATTACCCTTTGGAGAAGTTGGCTAAGTTGTACATTGAGAGGATTGTGTGTCTGCATGGTATTCCGTTAAGTATTGTTTCGGATAGAGATTCGCGGTTTACTTCGAGATTTTGGGAGAGCCTGCAGAGTGCTTTGGGTACTAAGTTGCGTCTGAGTTCAGCGTATCATCCTCAGACTGATGGTCAGACGGAGAGGACGATTCAGTCGCTTGAAGATCTTTTGAGAGCTTGTGTATTGGAAAATGGAGGAGCTTGGGATAGCTACTTGCCTTTGATTGAGTTTACCTACAACAACAGTTTCCATTCAAGTATTGGTATGGCACCATTTGAGGCGTTGTATGGTAGGCGGTGTAGGACACCATTGTGTTGGTTCGAGTCCGGAGAGAGTTCTGTTGTTGGACCCGAGTTAGTTCAACAGACTACTGATAAGATCAAGATGATTCAAGAGAAGATGAGAATTACTCAGAGTCGTCAGAAGAGTTATTATGACAAGAGGAGGAAGGCACTTGAATTTCAAGAGGGAGATCATGTGTTTCTTCGAGTCACTCCGATGACAGGTGTTGGTAGGGCACTGAAGTCGCGCAAGTTGTCGCCGCGTTTCATTGGTCCTTATCAGATTTTGCAAAGGATAGGAGAAGTGGCCTATCGTGTGGCTTTACCACCGTCGCTTGCTAATCTTCATGACGTATTCCATGTATCTCAGTTGAGGAAATACATTGCAGATCCGTCTCATGTAGTCCAAATAGATGATGTGCAGGTGAGAGATAACCTGACTGTTGAGACATCACCTATGCGGATTGAGGATCGGAAATTGAAGCAGCTTCGAGGTAAAGAGATTGCTTTAGTGAAGGTCGCTTGGGGAGGACCGGCTGGTGGAAATGTTACTTGGGAGCTTGAGAGTCGGATGAAGGAGTCTTATCCAGAACTGTTTGAATCAGGTAACATTTTCGAGGACGAAAATTCCTAAAGTGGGGGAGGGTTGTAACAGCCCAAATTTCATTAAATAATTAATTGTAGTAATTAATTGATTTAGTGTGATTTTTATTAATATTGGAAATTAATTTTTATTAATGGGAATTAATAGAGAATTAAGAAGGAATTGGAGAGGAAGGAAAAATGAAAGAAATATATAAGTGAGGAAGAAAAGAAAAGAAAGATAGAAAACATTTGGAAAGAAAGAGGAAAGAAGAAGAAAGGAGAGAAAGAGAAGAGAAGAAGAGGAAAAGTGGAATTCATCAAGAACCAACATCAAAGCTCCGATTAATCGAGGTAAGGGTGAGAAATGTTTCTATTTGATCATTGTATGATGTTATGTATGTTGGGTTAGGATTTTAGTGGAGTTTCCATCACTTTCCAATTAGGGCAAAAGTTGGAATAATCGGTAGATTGAGGATTTAATCGGTTGAAACTGAGCAATAATGTCGTAGAATAGTCGGGTAACATGTATTGATGTTGTTTTTACTGATATGATGTATTAATCTGGATGACTTATGTGCATTTGCATTAATATTTTGGAACTGCTTAAATGATTTGATCTTCCGCTTACTTTTGAAAATGTTACATATTTTATGGAGCAAAATGTGAAAGTGTTTTATTGGTGGAGTTGTGGCATTCTTCTTTTATACCTTATTATAAAACCTTGTTACTCTGATAACTTGTATGTGCTTAATTGTTTTATATGCATTTATTTGGGGTATAGAAGGGGGTGTTACAGTGTGCAACTTTCTAGAAGAGGAATGTTCAGATATATCCTTTTTTGTTCTGACATTTTGTCCCATACACAAAAGAGGAATAGTACCGTTGGATGTAGACAATGAATACTGCAACGAATCTTTCTTGATCAGCATCTTTTTAAATGAACGAATATGGAAATATTTCTTGCATCAGATCCTCTGATGATGTTCCATTTTCTTCTTATCAGAGTAACTCTCTTCCAGAGTTCTGATGATGTTCCATTTTCTTCTTATCAGAGTAACTCTCTTCCAGAGTTCTGCAGCTTAGTGCTAGCGTGAATGTTTTAACAAACTGCTCATCCAGAGGAGTGCTTTAGATCAAAGCAGATCTTCACTCTTACGTGTTATCCAAATGTATCACTTTGTTACTAACGTTTCAGAGACTTTCGTGTTGATTCTCAGAGCCTCTGCAGTTGCAGCGTTGAGTTTAGTATGCTCAGAGTCTTCTGAATCTTCGCTTTATACTCTACACTCAGAGCCTTTTGTAGCTTTACTTATTACTCTACGCTCAGAGCCTTTTGTAGCTTCGCTTATTACTCTATGCTCAGAGCCTTCTGTATGTTGTAGCTTAATGTTCAGAGGAATATTATGTTCAGAGGAATATTTATTATGTTATCTGACACAAAAACACTTGAACAAAATTAGAGTATATATTTTCTCCATACAAAATTTCATTATTGTTATCATCAAAACATTGAGATATATTAAGAACCAATATGTGTTCTAATAAAATGGACTCGATCCGTCCGATTAACAATTAACCACTAATTTTAATTTTTGTTCAGTATACTCTTGCTTTAATTTTCCGTTAATATATCACTGTTCATACATCCTTATTCGTATTACTTGTTTGCATTATCATGTGTTTATATCATCTCTTCATTTTCATCTTATTCACAAAAACTCAAAAACATCATAAACAACAAAAACCCTAAAAACTTTCAATTGATGGACTGTGATTTTTGCTTTAACATTTAATACTTTTCTCGTATTAATTGCCTATGCCTAATTCCAAAGGAAAGGATTCCCCCCGTTGATTTCCATGTCATGTTTATGATAGCTTAGCCTAACTTTAGGTCATTCTCTTTTACCCTATCCTTAGGATTAGAGTCATCATACTCTATGTGAGTGTTATGGTTATAAACACTTACTTTCCCTTTCATCCTAGCCTTAGGATTATAGTCATCGTACTCTATGTGAGTGTCTTGCCATAAACATTTACCTACCCCTTGGAACCTTGACCACAATCAAGTGTACCTCACCCCTAGTGAGGTGAACTACGAATGCTCTGATTCCATCCTAATTAGGATATGTAGGCATGAGATGCAATGTCTTGGTGATCATACTTTGTATATACCCTAGGTCTTTACCTTAACACCTTTTTCTTAGTAAGCAAACTTTAGCATAACACAAATACTAACAAGAGGTTCCTGTTATATATCGCACTTAGGGTTTTCTTCGATCTTTACCTTGTCCTTTGCATAAATCAAAGCTTGGTGGTGAGTTTAAAAGATTTGTAATTCAAGTTAATTTAGTAGCTTGATATATGATTCTCACTGCGTCATAAAGGATTTTGAAGGTGAAACACCATATGAGAACTGGTTTTAAAGGGTAGGCTGCTAGGCGAGAACTAGTGGCCAAAGTGGTAAGTGGTCAGGCGAGAACTGATTTTATGGTTTGCCAGACAAGAACTGAACTTTGAAATGGGCTAAAGAATGGGTGACCATGCGGGAACTAGTTTAAAAGTTGTTTACCAGACAATAACTGGTTTTAAGGTTGTACAAGCAGGGTGGATTTTATTTGATTAAGGGTGCCAAGAATGGTTAGGCTTTTGGTTGGATGGGGAATGAGCTTAACTTCCCAACACTCGAAATCTGACGATGCTATGATTGGACGGCAGATATGGATGCTCTTGTGCCCAAGTTTGATCCTTTACAGAAGTTGTGTGCTTGTTCCTCGCTTCTAGATGAGACGGCAAGATGTCTTGGAAATGATAGTATAATCGTAGCGACGTGATTAATGCATGCTGGTTGCGCTTTTGCTCTGCCCCATGATTTTTTTGACACTTGTTGTGAATTCAACACTTGCTAGCGTTTGGTTTGGTCTTCTAGACCGATCTTGAAAGTATAGAGGGAAACTGCCCCCTTTCAATTTTACTGCCCCAGTGTGTAAGGTTTTCAAATGAATCCCCCTCGAATGGAAACTTTGGAGGTGACCATACCATGACATGGTCTGAGATAACTTGGCCCAGTGTCTAAATCTGCAATGGTCAGCCTTCGATTGATTATTTTAAAGGATTTCCCCAAAATGAGTGTTGAAGCGACTTATCTTGTGTTGATTAAGCATTGGAGGGATTTGCCCTTAATCAAATGAACCTCTGGGTGGCCTTCCCTTGGCTGGTGGAGTCTTGAGATGATTTTCTCTGATCAACTGACTCTTGAATGATTTTCCCCAGATTCACAAGGTTATTAGAAGGTCTTGATTCGAGACAGAACCAACGAATGATCAAGTTTCTCTCTAATTTGACTTTGTTGGAATCTCTTTGATGTCACCTACTTACTTACAGTTAAACTTATTCATTTAAAAATAGTAATTTTAATGCGACAATCATGCAGGTTTTGAAAGAAATCACTTATTACTAGGATGATGTGATAGTGTGCCACGAATGGACCATTAGTCCAAATGCAGTGTTGATTTATTGGTGCGTGAAAGATATAGCAAAAAGGATGACACCAACGCTGAAGATTAACAAATATATGGGAAGTTAGTTTACGCAATCTTCCTATAGTATGTTTTTAGAATAAACCCCGCTTCAATTAGGTCTTTTGAGGGTTGTAACATGGTTTGGTTCACGGTTATCGAAATAAAAGATATAAGGCTCAAATTTTATTTTTACCTACCCCTTCTTCCTGATGAACTCTAGTCCCAGGTTCAGTTATACTACACACATTTATCTTCCAAAAGGGTTGACGGTGTAAGGGCGAAGATTCAAAGTTTCTTGGAATGGTAGTCACCTTATTTTGTTTTGATGTATGACAATGACCTTTCTAATCTTTGACATAATGGTCACTGGAATTTATTTTGTTTTGCTTGAGGATTTGAGGACCTCTTTTGCTTTATTTTATTTTTGATCCCTAACTTTTTCCTAAGTCGCCTCTTTGGGAGATATACTTAGCCGGCTTTTCTCTTTTTCTTTTTTTTAAAAGGTTGTGACTGCCAAGTCTTTGGTCGTTGAAGAACAACCGCCATAATAGAAGGTTTCACCTTGAAATTCGAATATGTAATCAGGATAACTGAACACAACCCGTGCTCCAGGTTAAGCGTAAGGGTTTGGAAATTCGAAGTAAACTCCTATGTCTAGGCTCGAAGTGATTGACTAGGTACTAACTCCTTATATCTCCAGTGTTTAGGGGATTTAGAAAATTGCATGTACATCATCAGCAGAATTTTATCCAAAAGCAAACTATTAGTAGTTATGGATATTCAGTTTTCATCATCCTCCCTCCAATTTTTGCTAAAACAAAAGCTAATAAAGGGAGTGAAATATGGAGAAATATTATGTTTTTTTTTGCAATATATGAGAAAGGATGAGCGGATACAAATGGACTTGTTCAAAAAAATGCATGTTCATTACATTAACAAAACATTAGTAAGCAAAAATGTCTAAAAACAAGTACTACTTAACAGAAATGAAAATACAAATGCGAATGATAAATGTCCAAAAATTGCCAATGTTGAGGATGTCATCCTATCTTATCCTCTGTCATACCCAAAATTTGTCCTACCTGTGTATAATTTTTATTTGTACTTCCATCCACTAATCACATTCTAAAAATCCAAAATATGTTATTCCTGCTCAAGATCTTGCAAGTTCGAATCAAGTTTTCAGGAAGAGTTATCAGGCCAAGTGTGTGAGCAATGTCAGTTGAATTTAGTTGAATTTGATCTAATCCTGGTCAATGAAGTGGTTGCTTTAGTATCAAGTTATCAAGTTGTGACAAATGCAGTTGTTTCAAGGTGGATAATCATCAGGGTCAGTTCATTTTCAGTTAGGGTTTTTGTGCAGTCGCCGCAGTTCATATCTTATGTCATGTGTTGTCATTGGCTGTTTTAGGGACAAGAGTAGATTGAATTCAAGTACTTGCGTTTAAGGATCCATATCAGGGTTTTGTGCAAAGATTCAAGCTACCTAATGAAGTAAAGTTGCAGAGTCATCAATAGTCGGGGAATTTGGGCAATATGTCAAGTCATTTACAAATCTTGATTAAGTGTCAAAGGAGAATTCAAACTTGATATTCAGTCCAGGATCATTTCAAGATATACTCACTTGTCTTAGTGTCATTCAGCAGGGATTGATTCAGGATTTCAATGCATTTCTAGTTTGATTTTAATAAAGAATTCAATATTAGTTTCAAGGTTGATTTTTGGATCAAGTCAGGCATGTCAGCTATTTAGGTTTTGTTTGAAACTGTTCATGTTTATTCATTTCTCAAGATGTGAGTCAGGATTTCAAGTTTCTTTCCGAATTTTATATCAAATTCCATTTTTTCAAATTTCAAGATCCACATTCCAAGTCCATTTTCTTTTTTTTTCTTTTTTTCATAAGCCCATTACCACAAAAATGTTCCACAAAATAAAAAGCCCATTAATGTTTCAAGGCCGATATGTTTTTGTTACAAATTTAGTCAAAAAGCCCACTCATACAAAAACTATAGAAAAATACATGAATCATGAAACTACTTCTAAAAAGCACAACAAGCCCAAGTTTACAAATTTTACATAAAAGAAATACAAAACTCACATTAAAAATTCCCCAAAGCTTCTTCCAAAAAAACCAAGTAGAAATTCCAAAGCATGACCCATCAAGCTTGTTCTGCCATGCGTCACAAAAATGCTTCACATTTCAAGCCATTCAGAAAATAGATATACCATACAAAAAATCCTACTCTGCACATGATGCATACCCCATGTTCCAAGCACATTCTTCGTACAAACCCGTACCACAACACAATAGATATCAACATGAAATGTGGCCTTGCAACGATACACAATGTAACCCACAAATCACCACATGACAAAACTAGTAACATTACTTAAAATAACTGTTGCACCCCAAAATTTGCCTAACCTTTTTCTTACTTGGCTTTATGTTTCATTGCGTGAGCATTGCATTGGTCTAGCATTTTCATAGCATAACATTATTCATTTAGTAGGGGATCAAGTGTCGTTTACATCAAGAGGAGCCTATCTAGAGGTCTTATTCAAGCTTGAGAGGTCACCAAAGTCATCAGAAAGTGGGTTGTGTTCTTGAGAAGTTTGGATGCTGGTATGTGGTTCATCTCCTAACTTGGGGGGGCCATTGAAGACCATCAGTGGTTTGTGAAGCCTTGATCATGGATAGAGTGTGGATGGAGCTCATTGGAAGCCTTGAGGGTCATTGTAGAGTTCATTCAAGTGTTTATGCCAGGTATGGAGAGCCACAGTTGAGGGTGTTACAATTAGGGTTTTCATCTGAGTAACCTTGAGTTAACTGTGTAATTAGAGGGGATTAAGACTCAATTCTAAGTCTTGGTGTTCATAGAAATTTGTGTTGAGATATATGAGGTGATATTCCAAGATCAATTCAAGAAGAATTCCAAGTGTGGTGTGTTGCTAAACTAGGGTTCTCAGGGTAAAATCCCCTATTTAGTACCTGACTTCAAGACCACTTATCTCAAGATACAAGTTTCATCTCAATTTTTGGCCAACATGGAACTTGTTAGCTTTAATTTTAGTACTAGAAGTCCTTGATTGGATTTATAGAACTCAAGTTATGATCCAGACAAGTTACAGGTCATCTGAGGAATGTGAAATTTGTCTGCAAAAGTCAACCAACTTCCAAGGAACTTTTGACCTAGAAGGATGTTTCTCCTCAACTTTTGGCCAACATGAAAGTTGTAGTTATTGGTCTTAGCTTTCCAAATTGTACTAGAAGTCTTCCACCTGATTTGTAGAACTCAAGTAATGAGATTTACAAGTCAGGGGTATTTTGGGAAAGTGAGATTATAGGTCATTTGGCATTATAGGTCATTTTCACTATCTTGCACACTTCAAATGAAGTTTTTTCCAACACAAAACTTGCTCAAAATGGGATTTTAACTTCAACCATGTATCCATGAGGCATTGATTTGGCTTAGGGCAAGACTTGGTTTGAAGAAATTTGACAAAGGGAAAATTTAAAGGCATTTAAGTTGAAAAATTAAAATTTAATCATATGTGTTCAAACAAGACCAAATAAGTACTCATTTTGACCAGAAACATCATTTGGAACACTTTGGAATTATTAGAAAATCCATTTTAGGATTAGTTCATGGTGTTTTACTTTGTTACTTCATGAGGAAGTAACACATTCAATCTTGGCCATAGGGTACAAACAAGGGTGAAATCTTGTCCATTCATTCTCCACAGTCTACAAGCAGTGCATGAGAAGCTTCTTGGAGAAGGAACTAGCTCAAAATCGTGTATGCCATTGGTGAATTTTGGAAGAAAATTGAAAACTTAGATATCCTGAATTGGACCTCCAAATCATCCAAATCAATTCTATTTAAGTTCAGAAATAGGTTCAGATCGGGTTTGGTGGTTATTTTGAGCTAGAACCAGAGATTGCAGAGAGAGTTTCAAGAGCAAAAGTGTAAATCGTGTTTTCAGATTGGGAGCATTTCAGAGCAAATTGAGGTTTCTAATAGCTTTATCATTGATCATTGAAGAAATCTGCACAAGATTGGAGCAAGAATCACACCATAACTGCCTCAATTTCAAGCTATATTCCAAGTTTCTATCTCTCACAATTACTCTAGTTTTATGATGATCTTGCATGATTTAGACTGTGGTTAAGGTTTAGGAAGATGACTAGATCGTTTTAGGCTAGAAATTTGGAAGTTTGATGACAATTCAAGGTGTGAACAACTTTCTGTTTGGATTCGAATCAACCTGATCTTGGAGTGATAGCATGATTTAGATAGCTTAGGTTGATCTGTGATGAATGAGGAGAAGATTTGTGGCCTTAATTGTGAGTTTGGTGATGATCCATGACTTGATGTATTTTAGGATCTTGATCGTGTTTTAAAATCCAGTGAGAATTAGGAGAAACTAATGGCATATTTGGATTCAGCGTGGAAAATGGAGAAGATCCATATAAGGTTTTCCTTGTTTCCCTGACCTGCAACTCTGAGCTCGCCGGAGAAGACAGTGGCGCAGCCACCGGACCACCGCCCTGGATATTTCCCTCCATCTGAGGTTTAAACGAAGAAGATGACCATCAGCCCTTGGATCTGTTTGAACGCTTGACTTAGTACTTCAATCCAACGCACGCGTTTTAATCTCAGATTTGGACTTTGACCAAGCAAAACGTGCGCGTTTCATTAATGCGCTGGCAGCCTTAGAGCCTTTGGATTAGCTGACAAAGTCCCCAGATCCAACGCTTCTCTTTTTTTTCTTCTGGCATTTATTTTTATTTTATTCATTTTGATTTATTTTAATTGCTCTTTCCATTTTTAATTCATATTAAATTCATTAATCATCAGAAAAATATAATAAAAATATGTGGATGCTCCTGATTTTATTTCTGATTTTTTGGCATGCTTGGATGTTATTTTTGTGCAGTTTACAATTTATTTGCATTTTTTCCATTTTTGTGATTTCATTTAATTTGCAATTTTATGCTTGTTATTTGTTGATTTTTGTTCTCCTTTTTGGTATGGAATTTGGACTTGATTCTTTGCTGGTTTATTATAGACATGTTAATGAGCTTGTGTGATTTTTGGGGAAATTTTTAGATGACTTTAGATTCTGTTTTGGATTAGGTCCCCATGACCTTTCATTTTAGGGTTCCCCTTTGATAACTTTAGGTTTAGATATTCTTAGGTGACTTTCCCTTTAGATTCAATCCCTGGATTTTATACCATAGGTCCCTAACCCTCTTAGGATCCCTTAGAAAATTCCCTAGAATTTTAGGACTTGATTTCATATTTTTCTTAGAATTAACAATTAGAATAGTTTTATGTTGCTTCTAACATGACCTTTCCTTTAGAATGACCTCAATGGTAACCCATAACATGAAATAAGTTTCCCATTCCTTTTGGATAGTATTTTAGACTTGTTAGAGCTTCTGTATGCTTAATTGTGATGATTGGTTTTGGTGTTTTGGTTTCCTTTGAGTAGCTTTCTTTGAGCTTGTAGGATTAGGGTTTTGTAGAGTCTTAGAAGTTGTTTTCTTCTTTCACAAACATGGTTTGCCTTGTGTGCATTCCATTCCCATCCTATGATGCAAGGTCCCTATGTGGAAGCCTCATCCCTCCTTTGGAAGGATGTGTGGCATATCACAAAAGGTAGAATTTGAGGATGCCTATCCTAGATGTATGGTTGAGTGCCATGATGGATTCCCTTGGTTTCCATCATGCTTCCCATCATCATGCAATCATGTTGATGTTGATTATCATCTCTCTAGGTGGATCATTTGAAGCTTGAAGGTGAAGTCTTCTCTTGAAGATAGCTTGGGCATGGAGATCAAACTACAAATTGTTGGATTGTTTTGCTGTTAGTCTGCTTTGCTGTTGAGCTGCTTGTCTGCTGTTTTGTTTGTTGTATTCTCTGATTGCTTTGTTGTATTTGTGTGACTGTGTGTTTCATTAGACTAGGCTTTCATGTAGTTGATTTAGGCCTAAGTGCATTGAAGGGTTGAGCTGAGCTCCCTTTGCTTGTCTGCGTTAGAGGTTGAGTCTGTCTCCCTCTCCTTGTCTGTTACTGCTTGGCTTTGCTTGTTGGCTGAAGGTTAAGCTTGTCTCCCTTGCCTGTGCTTTGTGTTGCTTTTGCTTGCTTTCTCTAGAAGTTGAGTTTGTCTCCTTCTGCTTGTATTGTTGCATTGCATGCATTTTACTTACAGTTTATTCTTATAGTTATTTCTTTTGCTATTGCTTTCCTTTGCCATGTTCCCCTAGGAACTCTGACTTCTCTTGTTCAAGAGAAGTTATGACAGACATTAGGGTTCTAACCATGCATGATAACATTAGGTAGTTCCCTCATAACCTCAATCATAGGATCAACTTTTCATGACAACTTTAGGATTGGATTAGTTCCCCTTTAGTGCGTCCTTTCTCTTCTCATCTTCAAACAAATCAAAAAACAGTAATAAAGGTTAATTGATGTCGTACGCTACGAGCCTTAAGCTACTTGAGAAAGGGTTGTTGGAGAGTTTCTTTTCAACAGCTTGGATGTTTATTATGGTACCCTTTGGGTGATATGCGACGCATTCACTCTCAGGTCATAGTCCCTAGTGCGATATTAGTTGCAAACATCCATAAAAGATACTTCTTCTTTAAAAGACTCCAAAAACAAAGATCAAACTCTTTTTGTCCTCTGGGACCTTTAATCCTTGGAAACCATTTTCATAAGGAGAGTTTTGTTAACTCCCGGTTCTACTGCAAACGGTAAACGCCTAAGTCTCCGACGAGCGAGCTGCATACACCAAGTGCTGGAACCGCCTGTTAACCCTACTCGGATAAAAAAAGACAAACCTGTGTCTCTTTTTAGCCCGAACTACGTTTGCTCTGATCTTTCACATCGTGTGAAAGTACGTAGGCACGAGATGCGATATCTCGGCGAGCAACCTTCCCCCGTAACCCGTAGTTAGGCAAACTACGTTGACTCTGATTTCTCGTTCTAGACGGGAATACGTAGGCATAGAACTGTTGTGTTCTGCCGAGTCATTTTCTTTTCTTTTCAGACCAGACCTTCAGCATAGATAGATAAATCAACCCGTCAGATAAACACAACAAGCGTGGATCCCATCGAGTACGATGGACATGAGGAGTCATAATACCTTCCCCTTGCGTAACCGACTCCCGAACCCAGACATGGTTGCGATGACCTTGTCTTATACCTTTTCGTCAGGTTTTTTCCGATCGTTTCCTTTCCTGTTCTGAGGGATAAATAACGAAAGGTGGCGACTCTTCTGTTTTGCTGGCACCTTATTTTCGCAGTAGCGACAGCTGGCGAATCTGGTGGAGATCTCTGGTTCCCTATGCGAGTCAATCCTAGCGCTTGCGTGTTTATCTGTTGGATTTATTTATCGCACTTTACTTTCCACAATTTTATTTTCAGTATGATATCATTATTGTGCTGTTTTGGGAAGGGGCTTTGATGAGTGATAAGCCAGACCCAGGCTTGAGTGTATACCTAGCATTAGTTGTGGAAAGTAGTGGGCGCGTGCATGTACTAGTGTCTCACGAAATCCACGCTCAGACGAGATTCTCCTGGTTGACTTTTTTTCCGGCCCTTTGGGCTTGAGGGGTTGTTGGTTTGGAGGATTGTCGACTCTGGGGACCGATCATTTGTGACTCAGCTGAGTGAGGCCACTTCAAGAGATGATGATGCCACACCTTCTGGGTATCATATCATCATTTCTTGAAAGTCTGTGACGCTGGGAAACGCATAGGATGCCATACCTTGTCAGTGGATAGGATCCATACCTGTGAGCGGGGTCGGGTTATTGTAGGAATCCTTAACCTTCAGACTACCTGGTTTTCTTGACAGTGAATCTATATTGTTGGGTTCAGAGGGTTCTTAACATCAGAGATATGGTTGTTCTCGACGGCGCATAATTATTGGTCCTCTTCAGGGTTGTATTATTAGAGCAGTGTTGTGATTGTGTTGAAACAGAGCCTCGGTTTCCTCAGCAACACAATCTTGATCCCCTGTTGCATGATTGCATTTTGCATTTTGCATACTCATTTGCATATCATTAACGTGTGTCTGTGTTGCAGGTGCATATATTATCCCCTGGTTCTGGTAATTCTTGCCTTCTGTTGCGCTAGCATGGGATCTCTGAAGAAGAATGTGGCTTATAAGCTCCCTACCCCAGATGTTGCTCTACTGTCTAATTTGATTGCCTTGGCAGATGATACAGTGAAAGGGGAATTCAGAAAATCTTATGGGAAGCTGCTCAGTCTAGTGTGTAAACCTTTGGTATATGAGTTGAATGGGTTGTATGCCTTGCTACAGTTCTATGACCCTCCATTGAGGTGCTTCACTTTTCCGAACTTCATTCTTGCACCTACATTAGAGGAGTATGTTGAGCTGTTGGGTGTACCTATTAAGAATCAGATGCCGTTTTTTCACATGGATGCTAAGCCTAATATGGCTAATCTAGCTGATGCTCTTCACCTGGATGCTTCTGAGTTTCTTCTGACTAGTTGGAATGGGGTTCCTGGATTTGCTCTGCAGTTTCTGGTGGGGAAAGCCCAACAGTGTGCTAAAGACGGTTGTTGGATCACATTCAACGCCATTCTCGCCCTCTGCATTTATGGCATCATCTTGTTTCCCAACATGCCAGACTTTATAGACTTGGACGCCTTCCATATCTTTGCATCAGGGAATCCAGTTCATACATTGATTGGAGATGTATATCATTCCGTCCATTACAAGAACAAAAATAGAAGGGGTAAAAATGTATTGTGCTGTGTGCCCTTACTCTACAGATGGTTTGATAGTCACATGCCCAAGAAGGGTCTCTTTGCTTCATCTGCAGCCACAGCTGAGTGGTCTGAGCGCTTGGAGGGTTTATCGGCAGAGAGCATTGTTTGGTTTGATCAGGATATGCTGGGTACTGAAGTCATATTCAGCTGCAATGGTTTTCCTAATGTGCCTTTGATTGGAAGAAAAGGGTGTATCAACTACAAGCCCTCTCTATTTGTCAGACAGTTTGCATATGCTTTGAGAGGTCCGCCAAAAGACGAAGAGGTGCAGGAATCTCTGTACCTCACAGGGCTCCTAGAGGGGATATGTTAGCCAAGCTCCAGCATGCATGGAATGATATCAGTAGACGAGGGAAAGCGTTGTTGGGTAAGAGCAATAGCCAGGCTTATGCTCCTTATGTAACTTGGATTCGAACCAGGGCAGAGACAATGTGGATGCCTTTTCCACCTGCCAAGCAAGAGTGTCCTCCAGTGGTTGAAGAGCCTACTACCGTGGCTATTCAGCAGTATAATCAGGTGTTAGCTGAGAAGGAAGAGCTGAAAAAGGCCAACGAGGAGTTGGAGAAAGAGCTGGTACAGCTCAGAAGCGAGAGAAACGAAGTCGTCCACTCCTTCAAAAGGTAGACAGAGCTGGTGAACTGGCTAGGCACAGACTTGACTAAATAGATAGCTGACCATGAACGTTTGGGTTTGGACTTCAAATCTGTCAACGATGTGCTTGCCACCAAGAAGCAGAACCTGGATGAGGCATACCGGAGAATCTCCAAATTCAACCAGCAGTAGAATGCCACTATAGCTAGCAACAAAGAGCGGAAGGACAAACTGAAACAGTAGATCTCCAAATTGAAGGCTCAGTTGAAGGCCGGCGAGAAGAAGTTTGATGAGGAAACTGCTTGTAGGTATGCCACTGAAGACATGCTAAACAAGGCTATCGCTAACCTGAAAGATCGCAAGCAGATGTTCGAATCTAAAAAGTGAAGGTTAGAAGACTGTTTTGGCCAAGGCACGTGGGAAGACTCTGTTGAAGGCCTCCAGTGCACCATCATGCAGAGGGAGTTACTTGTCGAAGGGTTACTCACTCAGCCTGATCATCCCAAGACGAAGGAGTTGCTGGAAGAGTTTCACGCCCGTTGTCGCACTTAACTACTTTTGTAACCCTTTTGTATTTTCTGATCTTTGCCGTAGGCTGACCATCACCAGGCTTGTTGGTCGAGGTCATGCTGTTGATTCTCCATGTATTCAGTGACATTGTACGCTGCCTTGTTGGGCCTTATATATATGAGATGTTATTTCAATGATTGGATCCGGACTTTTCATTATCAGCACTGGCACTCTGGCACTAGAATCGGGGGAGAAATCTCCCTAAAAGCACAGACACACATTTGCATTTGCATAAATCATTTGCATAGCAGGTACCTTGAGTTGTTTCTCTAACCCTCTGTCGATGCAGGTTTCAGGATTGCCGATCAGCAAATTCATTGTTACCCTACAAAAAGTAACTGGAAGAAAGTTATGGATCAAATGCAAACTGAGATGCAGGAGATGCGCGACAAGATGGCGCAGTTCATGCAAGTGATGGAAACTGTGGCCAAGGGCCAAGAGCAGCTTTAGACTCTGGTGCAGCCTCTGATTGCACTAGTCGATGGTAACGGTGTGCTACATGGCGGGGTTGCTACTGATCCTCCTCGTGGCGAGACTCCCCGAGCGGGTGATGTTGTACCGGTGGTTGTCCTCAATACTACTGAGAATGGTAATAGAGCTGGGAATGTGACTGGTAATGGTAACGGGCATGTGGAAACCAACAGAAGTGTTGGAGCTGGAAATGTTGGTTTTAATGTTGGAACTGGGAATGCTGGTTTTGGTGTTGGTGATCGGAACACTAGTGTAGGTATTGGTGTTAGCAATGCTGGTTTTGGTGGTGCCAATCAGGGTTATGGCAATCAGGGCTTTGGTAATGCAGGTTTTGGCAACGCAAGCAACAACGGTGTTGGGATGGGCGCTTACAACGCTGGTTTTGGGCCAGGTGCTGGCAATCAGGGTTTTGGTAATGTGGGGTATGGTCCCAGGTTCAATCAAAATGGCTTTGGTCCTAATGCTGCTTACGCTGGGTATGATAATGGGGATTCTCATTGGGGCGAGGATCGTCAAGAAGATTCTTTCCCTCCGTCGGGCAGGGATCTTGAGATGCCCACAGACAATGACTGAAGGTTCAAGATATTGGAGGAACAAGTGAGAGGTTTTGCCAATCAGAATTCCATGGGGTTGGACATGGCCAATATGGGGTTGGTTCCTGGCTTGAGGGTGCCACTCAAGTTCAAAGCGCCTACTTTCGACAAGTATAAGGGGGATACTTGCCCAAGAGTTCATGTACGGTCCTATTATCGGAGAATGTCTGCCTATTATGATGATGAAAAGATGCTGATGCATTTTTTCCAAGATAGCTTCTCTGGACCGTCACTTGAATGGTATATGGGGTTGGAGCCCACTCAGATCGGTAGCTGGAAGGAGTTGGCAGAAGCCTTTGTAAAGCATTATCAATATAACAGCGACCTTGTGCCGAACATAGTCCAACTCCAAAATCTTTCTCAAAAGAATGGCGAGAATTTTAAAGAGTACGCCCAGAGGTGGCGCGAGCTTGCAGCTAGGGTGCACCCACCCATGGTAGAGCGTGAGTTGGTGGATCTTTTTGTGGGCACTTTCTCTGGTTTATATTATGACAGGTTTCTCAATTGTACGACGGATAGTTTTTCTGATATGATACTCTTAGGAGAGCGTATAGAGAATGGCCTCAAGATCGGTAAGATTCAAGCAGGAGAATCAACCTCAACTGGAGGTGGTAAAAAGGTATTCGGAAATAAAAAGCAAGGAGACATTAATTCAGTATATAGCACCCGGAGAAGGGATAGAAGTCAGGCTGGTCGTAGGCAACAGGTCGCCAGTGTAACAATTCCTGTACCACAGCAACAACAACAGCAGCAACAGGGACAACAGAATTCGGCTCCGCAAAGGTTCCAAGGCTGGGATAGGGCCGTGAAAAGAGTATTTGATGTACCTCCACTACCGTATGCTCAGCTTTTTCAAACTCTATTAAAATTGCAGCTTGTTGAGAAAAGGACGTTAGCTCCGCTGAAGGGAACGCCTCCGTTTGGTTATGATGTCAATGCACATTGTGAATTCCACTCCGGGGAACCCGGTCACAGCATAGAGAATTGTCATGCATTCAAGCATAAGGTGCAGGATTTAATAGATAGCAAGGCTATAAACTTTGGTAATGAGGCACCCAATATTGAGAAAAATCTAATGCCGTCTCACGGACCTGCACAGGTAGGTGCAATCTTGGAAGATACCAGTCTGAATCTGGTTGTGAATGTAGATGAATTGAAGACGCCTCTGGGTTGTGTAAAGAGTAGGTTGCTGAAAGGGGGAGTGTTCCCTGGTTGTGATACAGATTGTATTGACTATTTAGCCCGGCCTGAGGGGTGTGATAGTTTGAGAAGAGGTGTTCAAGGGTTGATTAACGAAGGAACGCTACAATTCGACCGTACTGCTGAAGAGAAGCCTGTTGAGGCAATAGCTGAAAAGCAGGGCGAAATTGCAATGGTTACGATCCCGTTTAAGACTGTCACGATATCGGCGCCTCCCAAGCGACCGACTATCACCATAACCAAAGCTGGACCCATTCCATATGAAAGCACTAAAGCCATCCCTTGGAACTATGGGGCGGAAGTTTACTGCAATGGAGAAAGGATTAACCTGGAAAGCCCGCCGGTTGGGTCAATTGATAACCTTGTGGGGCCAGGGGGCATAACCCGCAGCGGTAGAATTTTTATGTCACCAGAATTAGAAGCTGAGAGAATTGCCAAAGGGAAGGGTAAAGTCAATGAAGAAGGACCTTCTCAAGAGAAGGAAAAAGATTCTTTGACTAAAGATGTGGAAGAATTTATGAGATTAATCCGGAAGAGTGATTATAAAATTGTCGATCATCTGCAGCAGACCCCTTCCAAAATCTCGATTTTGTCATTGTTGCTTTGCTCCAAAGCTCATCGGAACGCTTTGCTGAAAGCTTTTGGCGTTGCTTATGTACCCCAGGAGATATCTGTCAATCAGCTCGAAGGAGTGATTGCGCACGTGAACACGGGGCATGGCCTTGGCTTTACAGATTTTGATTTAACACCCAGGGGCCGCAACCACAACAGTGCGTTGCATATTTCAGTGGAGTGTAGGGGCACTGTTATGTCTCATGTCCTCATTGACACTGGTTCGTCCTTGAATGTGTTTCCCAAGAAGGCACTTTTGAAGCTGGATACCCGAGGCATAATATGCACGCCAAGCGACTTGGTGGTGAGAGCTTTTGACGGGACTAGAAGGTCCGTGTTTGGAGAATTGACTCTACCAATCCAGGTTGGTCCAGAGGTGTTTGATACTGTGTTTTACATCATGGACATTCAGCCAGCTTATAGTTGCTTGCTCGGACGACCTTGGATTCACTCTGCAGGGGCTGTAACGTCTATGTTGCACCAAAAGCTCAAGTATATGGTCGGTGGTAGCATCGTCACCGTATGTGGGGAAGAAGATATCCTGGTAAGTCGCATGTCGTCATTCAAGTATGTCGAAGTGGATGGCGAGATCCATGAGACATTATGCCAAGCTTTTGAAGGAGTGCAGATCAGAGACAAGTCTCCTGTCATAAGCAATGGGCCAGAGGTGGCTATGTCTTCGTACAGAGAAGCCCAAGCGGTGGTTCAGGCCGGGGAGATTAAAGGTTGGGGTCAAGTTCTGGAGATTCCTGTTAAGCAGGACAAGTTCGGCTTGGGATATCACCCGTCGTCGTCATCTTCATCACAGAGCCCGCCGAAGGTCAAGGGGCCGATTGTGTTTACTCCAGAAGGAGTCAGTTTTGAAACGATTAGTGTTGTGTCTGACAGTGAAGATGGAGATAGCGATTGTGACATGGATTCATGGATCAAGCCTAGCGAGCCAGGACAAAGCCTATACAAATGGTCTATTCAGAACTTTATTCAAGTGACGACGAAACAGTAATGCCTTATTTTTTCCGATTATTATACAATCCTAAGTCCTACCCGGGGCATAGTGATTTTATTTCAGGGCCTACTTGTTTATGTGTATGCTTTGCTTTAATCATCAAATGAAGGCGTTTTTCTCATGCAAATTTTGTGATCCCTGTTTTTCTGCTTTTATTTTTTACAATAAAATGGCAATGTGGTTGTATGCTTCGTTTGCATATCATTTGAAGCATTTAACCCTTTCTCTTGCAGGATCCATATTTCAGATGACACCGATCAAGAACTCCCTATGACTCGCTTCAACTTTGAGCATCCTATATTTCACGGCGAGGAAGAGATTGTTGAGGATGACTTACCAGAAGAGTTGACTCGACATTTGAGACAAGAAGAGAAAACCATTCTGCCTCATTAGGAGGAAATTGAGGTCGTTAATTTGGGTTCGGAAAAAGTTGTCAGGAATGTTCGGATAGGGGCTGCGCTTCAAAGTGATATCAAGCAGAGACTTGTCGAGATGCTTCGAGAGTATAGTGATATCTTTGCTTGGTCTTATGACGATATGCCTGGGTTAGACACTGATATTATGGTCCACCGCTTGCCATTGCGTGAGGAATGTCTGTCGGTCAAGCAGAAGCTCAGAAGAACGAAACCAGATATGGCCGTAAAGATTAAAGAGGAAGTACAGAAACAGTGGGACGCTGGTTTTCTAGCTGTTACAACTTACCCTCCTTGGGTCGCCAATATAGTACCTGTACCAAAGAAAGATGGTAAGGTGCGGATGTGCGTCGACTATCGGGATCTGAATAAGGCGAGCCCTAAGGATGACTTCCCGCTTCCTCATATTGACGTATTGGTCGATAATACTGCTCAGTTCTCCGTGTTTTCCTTCATGGACGGCTTTTCGAGCTATAATCAGATTAAGATGGCGCTGGAGGATATGGAGAAAACAACTTTTATTACCCTGTGGGGAACGTTCTGCTACAAAGTGATGCCCTTTGGTTTAAAGAACGCTGGGGAAACATATCAGCGTGCTATGACGACACTCTTTCATGACATGATGCATAAAGAGATTGAGGTCTATGTTGACCATATGATTGCCAAATCCCAGACGGAGGAAGAGCATCTGGTGAATCTTCTGAAATTATTTGAGAGGCTTAGGAAATTCAGGCTGAGGCTGAATCCTAATAAGTGCACCTTCGGGGTGAGATCTGGAAAGCTATTGGGGTTCATTGTTAGTGAAAGAGGAATTGAGGTTGATCCTGCAAAAATAAAAGCGATACAAGAAATGCCAGCGCCAAAAACGGAGAAAGAGGTTCGTGGCTTTTTGGGGAGATTGAACTACATTGCCCGGTTCATATCTCATCTCACAGCCACGTGTGAGCCAATGTTTAAATTGTTGAAAAAAGATCAGGCGATTGTCTGGAACGAAAACTGTCAGAAGGCGTTCGAAAGAATCAAAGAATACTTGCAGGAACCTCCGATATTGATGCCTCCAGTAGCCGGAAGACCACTGATCATGTACTTGACGGTTCTTGAGAACAACATGGGTTGTGTTCTCGGTCAACATGACGAGACTGGACGAAAAGAGCATGCGATCTATTACTTGAGTAAAAAGTTCACAGATTGTGAGTCTCGTTACTCAATGCTCGAAAAGACGTGTTGTGCACTTGCTTGGGCTGCCAAATGTTTGAGACAATACATGCTAAATCATACAACCATGCTGATTTCGAAGATGGATCCGATCAAATATGTCTTCGAGAAACAGGCGCTTTCAAGAAGGATTGGCCGATGGCAGATGGTACTGACAAAGTACGATATACAGTATGTTTCGCAAAAAGCTATTAAAGGGAGTGTTCTGTCAAAGTACCTGGTCGAGCAGTCAATCGATGATTACTAGCCAATGAAGTTTGATTTTCCTGACGAGAATATCATGTACCCGAAGATGAAAGACTGCGAAGAGCCATTGCATGGTGAGGGTCCTGAACGGAGTTCCCAGTGGCAATCGATTTTTGACAGGGCTGTTAATTCATACGGAAGTGGGATTGGGGCAATCATTACGACTCCCCATGGGACGCACATCCCGTTCACTGCCAGATTGACATTTCCAGTTACCAATAATGAGGCTGAATATGAGGCGTGTATTATGGGTCTCGAGGAGGCTATCGATTTGAGGATTAAAAATCTTGATGTGTACGGAGACTCCGCGCTAGTTGTGAACCAGATCAAGGGGGAATGGGAGACTCGTCAGCCTAATCTGATACCCTACATGAATTATGCAAGGAGGTTGTTGCCTTTCTTCGACATAGTAAAATTTCACCATGTGCCACGGGCAGAAAATCAGATGGCAGACACTCTTGCGACATTGTCTTCGATGTACAAAGTTAACTTCTGGAATGAGGCTCCCAGGATAGTTATCTCTCGCCTTGATAGGCCCGCTTTCATATTCGACATTGAGAAAGCTTCCGATGGCAAGCCGTGGTATTTTGATATCCAGAATTTCCTAAAGAACCAAGCGTATCCGACTGGGGCATCCAGCCGCGATAAGAAGACTCTTAGGAGATTAGCTGGCAATTTCTACTTAAATCCAGATGGTGTTCTGTACAGGAGAAACCATGAATTGGTCCTATTGCGATGTATGGATGAGAAAGAAGCTAATTTTCTTATGGAGGAAGTCCACGAAGGAACTTTTGGCACACATGCCGGCGGACATGCTATGTCTCGAAAGTTATTACGAGCAGGGTATTATTGGCTGACGATGGGAAGAGATTGTTTCAAGTTTGCGAAGAAATTCCATCAATGCCAGATTTATGCAGACAAGATTCATGTTTCGCCGAGCCCTTTGAATGTTATGGCGTCCCCGTGGCCTTTCTCCATGTGGGGCATAGATATGATTGGGAAGATTGAGCCCACCGCATCCAACGGACACCGGTTCATCTTGGTAGCTATCGATTACTTCACCAAATGGGTCAAAGCAGTGTCTTACACCAATGTTACCAAGCAAGTAGTAGCCCGGTTTATCAAAAAGGACATCATTTGCCGATACGGAATCCCCGAACGAATCATTACTGACAATGGTTCGAACTTGAACAACAAGATGATGAAGGAATTGTGCCATAATTTCAAGATTGAGCATCACAACTCATCTCCCTATCGGCTCAAGATGAATGGCGCTTTCGAAGCGGCCAATAAGAACATCAAGAAGATAGTTCAGAATATGGTTGTAACATACAAAGACTGGCACGAGATGTTACCTTACGCTTTACACGGTTATCGTACGACGGTACGCACATCCACCGGGGAAACACCTTTCTCGCTGGTGTATGGTATGGAGGTTGTCCTACCATTGGAAGTTGAGATTCCTTCTTTGAGAGTTTTGCTCGATGTCCAACTAGATGAGGCAGAGTGGATAAAGAATAGACTGAATCAGCTCAATTTGATGGATGAAAAGAGACTTGCATCTATCGCATATGGTCGGTTATATCAGAGCCGGATGAAGAAAGCTTACGACAAGAAGGTGCGTGTCGCTACTGCGAAAATCGGCGCCGGCTGAACAGAAGAGTTGCCACCGTGCGTTATTTATCCCAAAGAGGGGAAAGGAATGGTCATTGCAACCAAATCCTGGATTCGGGAGTCGGTTACGCAAGGGGAAGGTATTAGCACCCCTCACGTCCGTCGTACTCGACGGGATCCACGCTTGCTTGTTTGTCTAAAGGATGCAAAAACAATCTATCTACGGCTGCTAAATCTAAACGGAAGGGAATTGACTCGATAGAGCGTCGCACTCTATGCCTACGTATTCTCAAGAGAGAAAGTCAGAGTCAACATAGTTCGGGAAACTGCAGGGAATTGGCTCGCCAAGACCTCGCGTCTTGTGCCTACGTACTTCCACACAACATGGAAGATCAGAGCTTTCGTAGTTCAGGCTAACTACGGCTAAGCAGGGTGTTCTCACACACAGGAAGTGAGATGAAGTTGGTTTTAAAGGTACGGGAACCTATGGGAAAAACTACGGTCTGGTCTCAAATGCGCAAGGGCAAGAGAAAAGGATAACAATCAGTCGTCAGCGGGAAAGTCTCGATCGCACAGCAGCGAGAGAAAAAAGTTAGTTGTTAGTGTGCTCGCTAGGATATCGCGTCCTATGCCTACATATTCTCGTTCGGTACGAGAAATCAGAGCAGCTGTAGTTCAGCTACTTTCGGGACCACAACTCAAATCTCGTTTTATTAACATGCTGGAAATTATTACAATGATTGAATACGGGAAATAAACTCCTAGAAAATACTATCCTATCCATCTATAATGGAAAATCAAGTGGAAAATAGTCCCCTAACAAGTGGACTTCTAAAACTACCTCTAAAAAGGTAATATAAATTCCTATGAAGAAAATATCTATTCTAAAGAAAATATTAAATCTACAAACTAATATTTTTATATTCTTTTTCAAGTATTCTTCTTTTCAATATTATTTTTCTTGAATCTTTTTTTCAATTCTTTTTTCTCAAATATTCTTTTTTTTCAATATTCTTTTTTATGGATATTCCTTTTTTCCAAATATTCTTTTTTTTTCCAAATATTTTTTTTCTCATTTTTTTCCAATATTCTTTTTCAATATCTAAAGACCTAAATAAAAGAAATAAAAGAAAAAATAGAGAAAAAACAAAGGGGGTGCCAAGCTGCTGCTAGGAGAGGCATTCAGCAAAAAAAACAATACAAACTGGGCCCAGCCCCATAAGAATTCAAACCAAAAAACTGCTGGGAGGGGTGTTAGAAGATAACGGGGGGTATCTGCTCAAAAACGCAATTGGGCTTGGCCCACTAATCCATAGCAAAAAAAAACAGAAACGGAGGGTGGATGTCCAAAAACGGGGGGTGTGAATCAGAAGAATGATTGGGCTTGTCCCAATCCACACACGGTCCCTTCTCCCTTTCTCATTCCTCCTCTCAGAACCCTAATTCCCCCCAGACTACTGTTCATGCGCCGCTACCTCCCAGCTTCACTCTCTCTCGTCTCCTTCACAACAATTTCAGATTCTTCTCTCACTCAAACCAAACTTCAATAATCTTTCTCCCTCTGACTCAACCCCGTTCCACTCTATCCCTATCTCTCAGTCTCAATCTCATCAGTGGTAGTGCGCTTTGAAGAGATTCGTGAAGATTTCTGAAGAACCCCATTCTTGGCGAAGAATCGATGATGATGATACGTGAAGCGAAATCTGGAGAGTTACGAAGATATTGAGGCCACCGGCCAGATGCAGATCGGGAGCGCTCTCTTGAAGATCTAGGACGCATGTTCGTGGATGAGGATCCTTGCCAATCGTGGAGTAACAATCATGATGTGGAAGATCATGGATGGTATTCTTTGTTGACGACTTGATCCTTTGAAGATTCTGAGTTTCGTTGAAGATCTTGAGTATTTTCTCTGAAGAACATTGAAGGAGGTTGATGATCTGGAAATTTCTTGTAGGATCTTGATTGTGATGAACGGTTTGATGAACTGACGAAGGTTCTGGATGAAGATTTAGGGATCTGGAAAATAATATGAAGAGAACGATGAAGTTCTTGATGTTTGTTCTTGAAATCCTGGAAAACGTTATGGAGATCCACAGAGATCGCTCAAAGATGAGGACGATTGATTAGCATTGATGAGCAAACGATGATGTTGATGAAACTCGTTGAAGGTTTTGGGACGATGAACGTTCTTAGTGATGATGAATGTTGATGATCGGAGCTTTTCTGGAGATTTGATTTGAAGATGTGGAACATCGGTTGAAGCTTCCGGCGGTAGCTTTCTGGAAAAAGTTTGAAGATTGATGATGATGTTGCTGAACATTGTTGGCGAAGATTCGTATGAATCTTGATGAAGATCAGATGAGAGGAGAAAGATGAAGATTAGAAGGAAAGGATGAGTTCTGGGAATTTTTCCAGTTTTCCGGCGAGTTTGACGGCGGCCGGAAGAGGTTAGGAGTCTGTTAGGGTCGCCGGCGAGGGTTGGTTGTGGTGGTTGCATGGCCGGCGGCCATGCAACCGGTGGAGCTCAGGTGGTGACAAGTGGCAGTGAGGGAGCGTGCATGGATGCCACGCGTGGGGTTGTGTGGCAGTGAGAGAGAGAGATGGGAGGAAACACGTGGCTCTCTGGGTGTGAAGTGGAAAAAAATGAAGTGGCTTCTTCTTGATCCAACACGTGGTACAGACTTTTATATGGACATGAGTTGCAGATCTGGACTGAGAAATTGGGCCTTGACTGATAATTCGTGGACAAAAAGCCCAATGCTTAATACCAATGATAATGGACAAAATGCTGATTAAAATGGACTAATTAACACTATTAAAACCAAAGATCACCTAATTACCTAATTAACTAAACCTACTATTTAAAATCTGAATTAAACTAATATCTATCTAAACAACTCTAATCTATTCTAAACAAATCAAAATCTAGATTTAATTAACCTCTTAATTTCTAAAACAAATCTATATTAATATCTAATTATCTAATATTCTAAAAAAAGACTAACATCTTAAAAAACTATTAATTTCTAAAAACTTTCTATTAAATCCTACAAGTATTAAAATCTATTATCTATTAATATCTATTAAAAAAATCTATTAAAAGATCTATATCTAGATTAAAATCTATATCTACAAATTTACTATATTAACAAAATCTATTTTAACCCATTTAATAAACCAATTAAAATTCTAGAAAAGGTTATCTATTAAAAATCTATTATCTAAAAGATCTATTAAACCCTATTAAAAAAAAGAAGAAATCTATTTATTAAAATTCTAAAATTCTATTTAAACTCTATTAAAACTATTAAGAAAACTATTTAAATTCTAGAAGATCTATATAGCCTATTTAAAATCTACAAAAGGCTATTAAATTCTAAAAAATACAGACAAAGGCATATAACCAACATAAAAAATAGCGCGAGACCAGATCGAAGCAAACAGTAAACCCGGACACCAAGAACCTACAAAATCACTGCGTAAGCTAAAAACACCCAGGAAGCGCGCGACTTCCCAAGATAACCTCTGATTACCCGAACCGATCTGAAACACCTGAAATGCGACAGTAGGGCTGTAATCCCGATAAAATCACCATGATTGAAGAAATGCACTATATGCAGTATGTAAATGCGAATGCGAAATGCGTCGAAACATCGAGCCAGATACGGGACCCGGTTGGTCAAATTTTAGGGTGCAACAACGCGCCCTCGAAGCTTTCAGACGGGCGATCTTGTGCTAAAGAAGATTCTCCCACCACAATCAGATCACAAGGGAAAATGGACTCCCAACTATGAAGGTCCATATATCGTTCGAAAGGTATTCTCCGGAGGAGCCTTATTGTTGTCCACCATGGATGGCGAGGATTTTACATCCCTTGTGAACTCGAACGCAGTTAAAAAAATACATTGCTTAAAGAGACCCGCTGGACAGAAAAAAGAAAGTCCAGGCAAAAATGGGGCATCCCGGCGAACCAGAAAAAAAAAGAAAAAGGTTCGGGAAAAAATTAGGGATAAAAATTGAAAAGATGTACACCCGCGAAGTCGAAAACCTGAAAAGGCGACTTCGGCAAAAAAAGGTATCCAGGTGAATTGAAAACCCGAAAGGGCGATTCAAGCAAAAGTTAGGGATTGAAAAAGCAAATGACTGTGGTCCGAGTTTGATACTGCATCGCTCAGTGGTTTAGGAGTACCTGAGGGTCGATTATCCAATTCAATCTCTTCCGAGGATGGAGTATCGGGAAAGCGTCGGGGTCAGGCGAGTCATAGGAGGATCAGCTCATGGTGTTTGTCTGCACCATGTTTCCGACATGTATACAAATTTCTTTGTACCTCTGTACATATTTGTATTTGTTTTTGTAACTTCCTCTTTTCAGGAGTTGCATCCACTGTAAAAACTTTGCCTATTTACAGGCCCGTTATCAATAAACGTATACTATTCAGTACTTGATGTTTGTTTCTTGTTTTAACTTTCACTGTTTTGTTTGTGGAAAACGCCGATGTTTTTGATAAACTTGCACGTGCATAAACTTGCAGGCCTCGGCCAATAATTGTTAAAACTTTCAATTAACTGAACAATTGTCACGGATATTGATCAAGATAGTTCCTTTTGTATAGGATGTTTTATTTCGTTCATGTTTTGCAGGGTCGTTACCTTCTAAGCAAATAGCCGAGGGATCGTGTTTCCCCAGTCAGAGTCCCTTAACGTAGGAGAAGGCTCTAGGTGATCTTATTCCTCCCCAGCAGATGGAAGTCGCATTTCTATCCCCAAAAGAATGGGATGTGAGCTAGTAAGCAGTCAGGCAGTAATGTGCATTCCCAGCAGTTGGTCATGTGCACATTTGCATCCCTGGTGAAGTCCTCACAGGGTACAACCAGGTTGTCAGTGGTTTGAAAAGTTCATCCCCACGCAGGATTGTTCTTTTTGTTCCCCAGTAGGTTGTCTTGCCTCCAACAGGTTGATCATCCTCAGCAGAGTTCGTAACTCCGGATATTTCGGGATGTCCCCAACAGGATTGTTTCTTCCCCCAACAGAAGTTTGGTTTTGTTCCTCAGGCATTTATTTTGCTGGAGCGCCCCTTTGCATTTGCATCGCGCATAGCATCTACACAAACGCGTAGCATTTCCATTATGTATGGAGCATTACGCCATTTTTTCAAACATATGCATTTTGAAACATAAGCCAGGTCGGTTACCTCTTTGTTTCAAGTGTTTTTCCCTGCAGGTAATTGGAATTCTTGTTCAGGATGGTTTTCGAATATTCAAATTTTTGGCATGGGATATGTGATGATAACGTTCGTCCTATCATGTGTGCCCTCGTCCGAGTTGTTTGGTTAAGTTTCTCTTCTTCCCCAGCGGAGTTTTCCTCAGGTGGTTGTTACGTCAGGGTTTTAAAAGGGAAGATTTCATGGATCAGACCTTTGAAGTCATTACCTGTTGTCAAGGTAAATGTCTGGAAGTTGACGTCAGAATTTCCCCAGTAGAGTTTTCCTCGGATGGTTGTTACGTCAGCATTAAAAGGCTTCATAATTAGACTTTGGAGTGTTACCCCTTTTTTGTTCAAGATGGATGTCTGGCAGCTGACGTCAGAATTTCCCCGCAGAGTTGTTTGTTCAAGTCTTCGGATGCTCGATACCGCACTTTTATTTAGTGCGATGCTCGTTTCTTCGGAAATGGAAGATCCAGGAGAGTACATGGATGACGCGCTTTACATAGTGCATGCTTGTTTGTTCGGAAATGGAAGGTCAAGGATAGTATATTGGCATACAGCGCTTTTATTTAGTGCGATGCTCGTTTCTTCGGAAATGGAAGATCCAGGATAGTACATGGATGACACGCTATTATTTAGTGCGATGCTCGTTTCTGCGGAAATGGAAGGTCAGAGATATTGACAGTTCACACTTTTATTTAGTGTATGCCCGTTTCTGCGGAAATGGAAGGTCAGAGATATTGACAGTTCGCACTTTTATCTAGTGTATGCCCATTTCTGCGGAAATGGAAGGTCAGAGATATTGACAGTTCGCACTTTTATTTGGTGTATGCCCGTTTTTGCGGAAATGGAAGGTCAGAGATATTGACAGTTCGCACTTTTATTTAGTGTATGCCCGTTTCTATGGAAATGGAAGGCCAAAGATACTGAAGATTCACACTTTTACGTAGTGCTTTGCTCGTTTCTTCGGAAACTGAAGGTCAAGGATAATATTTTGATATGGTTCTGTGGCTCGATGCCCGCTGCTTGGAGCGTATGTTGGAAGATTGATTGTTGTTGATTCAATGCCTGTGGCATCACACAGGTGGTTGATGGTAAAATCAAGTTCTGTATCAGATGATTGACCAGTTTGTTGCCGTGACAATCGGATTCAATTCTCTGGATTTTTGTTCCCCAAGCAATTTGTGCAGCTTATTTCTCTGGTTGGCAAATTTCCGGGTTCTTTGGTATTCAACCGTCTTTTACCTTGATTGCCTGAAAGTCGTTCGCTTTTCATCCAGTCAGGTTCAAGCCGCTTGAATAGGGGCAATAACTTCTCAACACTATAAAGCCAACCCACTAAGCCAATGCATACCGTGATCTATAGCGCACCATCCCACAACCATGATGTATAACGCACCGGCTATCATCGCAAGCCATGCTGCTACGTCCGTGAGCCATATATCATGATTCAAAAGCCTTAAGTTGCAACATTACAATACAAAAACCAAATTCTGAATTCACAAAAAAAAATAGGTGAGCTAATTCCTCGCCCCCATACGATCTAACTCAAATACTTTTTGAAAATAACATTGTTTAGTCCCTTCTTCCGCGCATATGAACTAGTGCTTCAGCCTTCCCTAGCGAGCAGATAAGCCAACATTTAGCAGTTAGAATGTGACCTAAACACTTGTTCGTTTAAAACACAAACCAACCAACAATAGTATTCCAAACAACGATTGCTCTGACTTGCTCATTGCACGGTGATGGTGCATAGACGTAGGATTGTGAGATCCTAGTGAGCTAGCTTTTTCTTTTGTAACCTTCTCCCATAGTCCCACGAACTACGATGCTCTGACTTTCCCATTACACGACGGAGTACATAGACACAAGGGCCCCAATCCTTGGCGAGCAACCTAGTATAAAAACCACTCATTTTCCCCCGAGAAGCGAATCAAGAGGTTCCCGTTGAGTACAATGGACGTAGAGGGTGCTAATACCTTCCCTTTGTGTAATCGACTCCCGAACCTGGAATTTGGTTGCGACGACCATGTTCTTATCTCTTTAAAGGTTTTATCGATATTTTCCTATTCCTTCCTTGGAATGAATAAAGTTCGTTGGCGGCTCTATTTAAACGTTTTTTCGCGTCCATCGCGAGGATTGTATTTTTCGAGGTACGACATCCACCAACATGAGAAGATGCACCTCTGAAATCTTCGAACTCAAACAGACGAGAGGTAGACGTGTACAACCAGTCTTCCTTCTAAAAAGGATATGTAACCTTTGTCAATCAACTGTTGCACTTTGGCTTGGAAGGCTTTACAATCTTTTGTTGCCCTATAGATCCTCCATGATATCCATATTTCTCATAAGGATCGTACCCAGGAGGGTATGGCTTTGGAACAGGCTTCAAAGACTTAGGCTCCACTAGTGAATTTTGAATCAAACATGGCAAGAGTTGACTGTACGACATAGGAATTAGATGAAGATGATCATCCCTTCTTTCCAAGTTGTTGCAAGGCCCATGCTGATTATGGCATTGGTTTTGATACCCTTGGTCACAGGCTCGTTGATTTGCATGAGGAGTAATCCAAGGTTTCTGGTACGACGCCCTAAGCATTGTTGGCTGCCAATAAGGATAGCACAACGCTGAAAATGATGATTGTTGAGAAGATGATGGACCAAAAGGTTCTGATGGTAAAATCAGGTTCTGTATCAGATGATTGATCAGTTTGTTGACGTGACAACCGGATTCAATTCTCTGGATTTTTGTTCCCCAAGCAGTTTGTGCAGCTTATTTCTCTGGTTGGCAAATTTCCGGGTTCTTTGGTATTCAACCGTCTTTTACCTTGATTGCCTGAAAGTCGTTCGCTTTTCATCCAGTCAGGTTCACGCCGCTTGAATAGGGGCAATAACTTATCAACACTATAAAGCCGACCCACTAAGCCAATGCATACCGTGATCTATAGCGCACCATCCCACAACCATGATATGTAACGCATCGGCTATCATCGCAAGCCGTGCTGCTACGTCCGCGAGCCACATATCATGAGTCAAAAGCCTTAAGTTGCAACATTACAATACAAAAACCTTATTCTGAATTCACAAAAAAAATAGGTGAGATAATTCCTCGCCCCCATACGATCTAACTCAAATACTTTTTGAAAAGAACATTGTTTAGTCCCTTCTTCCGCGTATATGATCTTGTGCTTTAGCCTCCCCTAGCGAGCAGATAAGCCAACATTTAGCAGTTAGAATGCGACCTAAACACTTGTTCGTTTAAAACACAAACTAACCAACAATAGTCTTCCAAACAACGATTGCTCTGACTTGCTCATTGCACGGTGATGGTGCGTAGACATAGGATTGCGAGATCCTAGAGAGCTACCTTTTTCTTTTGTAACATTCTCCCATAGTCCCACGAACTACGATGCTCTGACTTTCCCATTACACGAGGGAGTACGTAGGCACAAGGGCCCCAATCCTTGGCGAGCAACCTAGTATAAAAACCACTCATTTTCCCCCGAGAAGCGAATCAAGAGGTTCCCGTTGAGTACAATGGACGTAGAGGGTGCTAATACCTTCCCTTTGTGTAATCGACTCCCGAACCTAGAATTTGGTTGCGACGACCATGTTCTTATCTCTTTAAAGGTTTTATCGATATTTTTCTATTCCTTCCTTGGAATGAATAAAGTTCGTTGGCGGCTCTATTTAAACGTTTTTTCGCGTCCATCGTGAGGATTGTATTTTTCGAGGCACGACATCCACCAACATGAGAAGATGCACCTCTAAAATCTTCGAACTTAAACAGACGAGAGGTAGACGTGTACAACCAGTCTTCCTTCTAAAAAGGATATGTAACCTTTGTCAATCAACTGTTGCACTTTGGCTTGGAAGGCTTTGCAATCTTTTGTTGCCCTATTGATCCTCCATGATATCCATATTTCTCATAAGGATCGTACCCAGGAGGGTATGGCTTTGGAACAGGCTTCAAAGACTTAGGCTCCACCAGTGAATTTTGAATCAAACATGGCAAGAGTTGACTGTACGACATAGGAATTAGATGAAGATGATCATCCCTTCTTTCCAAGTTGTTGCAAGGCCTATGCTGATTATGGCATTGATTTTGATACCCTTGGTCACAGGCTCGTTGATTTGCATGAGGAGTAATCCAAGGTTTCTAGTACGATGCCCTAAGCATTGTTGGCTGCCCATAAGGATAGTACAACGCTGAAAATGATGATTGTTGAGAAGATGATGGACCAAAAGGTTCTGATGGTAAAATCAGGTTCTGTATCAGATGATTGATCAGTTTGTTGCCGTGACAACCGGGTTCAATTCTCTGGATTTTTGTTCCCCAAGCAGTTTGTGCAGCTTATTTCTCTGTTTGGCAAATTTCCGGGTTCTTTGGTATTCAATCGTCTTTTACCTTGATTGCCTGAAAGTCGTTCGCTTTTCATCCAGTCAGGTTCACGCCGCTTGAATAGGGGCAATAACTTCTCAACACTTTAAAGCCGACCCACTAAGCCAACGCATACCGTGATCTATAGCGCACCATCCCACAACCATGATATGTAACGCACCGGCTATCATCGCAAGCCGTGCTGCTACGTCCGCGAGCCACATATCATGATTCAAAAGCCTTAAGTTGCAACATTACAATACAAAAACCAAATTCTGAATTCACAAAAAAAATAGGTGAGCTAATTCCTCGCCCCTATACGATCTAACTCAAATACTTTTTGAAAAGAACATTGTTTAGTCCCTTCTTCCGTGCATATGATCTAGTGCTTCATCCTCCCCTAGCGAGCAGATAAGCTAACATTTAGCAGTTAGAATGCGACCTAAACACTTGTTCGTTTAAAACACAAACCAACCAACAATAGTCTTCCAAACAACGATTGCTCTGACTTGCTCATTGCACGGTGATGGTGCGTAGACATAGGATTGCGAGATCCTAGCGAGCTACCTTTTTCTTTTGTAACATTCTCCCATAGTCCCACGAACTACGATGCTCTGACTTTCCCATTACACGAGGGAGTACGTTGGCACAAGGGCCATAATCCTTGGCGAGCAACCTAGTATAAAAACCACTCATTTTCCCCTTAGAAGCGAATCAAGAGGTTCCCGTTGAGTACAATGGACGTAGAGGGTGCTAATACCTTCCCTTTGTGTAATCGACTCCCGAACCTAGAATTTGGTTGCGACGACCAAGTTCTTATCTCTTTAAAGGTTTTATCGATATTTTCCTATTCCTTCCTTGGAATGAATAAAGTTCGTTGGCGACTCTATTTAAATGTTTTTTCGCGTCCATTGCGAGGATTGTATTTTTCGAGGTACGACATCCACCAACATGAGAAGATGCACCTCTGAAATCTTCGAACTCAAACAGACGAGAGGTAGACATGTACAACCAGTCTTCCTTCTAAAAAGGATATGTAACCTTTATCAATCAACTGTTGTACTTTGGCTTGGAAGGCTTTGTAATCTTTTGTTGCCCTATTGATCCTCCATGATATCCATATTTCTCATAAGGATCGTACCCAGGAGGGTATGGCTTTGGAACAGGCTTCAAAGACTTAGGCTCCACCAGTGAATTTTGAATCAAACATGGCAAGAGTTGACTGTACGACATAAGAATTAGATGAAGATGATCATCCCTTCTTTCGAAGTTGTTGCAAGGCCTATGCTGGTTCTGGCATTGATTTTGATACCCTTGGTCACAGGCTCGTTAATTTGCATGAGGAGTAATCCAAGGTTTCAGGTACGACGCCCTAAGCATTGTTGGCTGCCCATAAGGATAGTACAACGCTGAAAATGATGATTGTTGAGAAGATGATGGACCAAAAGGTTCTGATGGTAAAATCAGGTTCTGTATCAGATGATTGATCAGTTTGTTACCGTGACAACCGGGTTCAATTCTCTGGATTTTCGTTCCCCAAGCAGTTTGTGCAGCTTATTTCTCTGGTTGGCAAATTTCCGGGTTCTTTGGTATTCAACCGTCTTTTACCTAGATTGCCTGAAAGTCGTTCGCTTTTCATCCAGTCAGGTTCAAGCCGCTTGAATAGGGGCAATAACTTCTCAACACTATAAAGCCGACCCACTAAGCCAATGCATCCCGTGATCTATAGCGCACCATCCCACAACCATGATATGTAACGCACCGACTATCATTGCAAGTCGTGCTGCTACGTCCGCGAGCCACATATCATGATTCAAAAGCCTTAAGTTGCAACATTACAATACAAAAACCAAATTCTGAATTCACAAAAAAAATAGGTGAGCTAATTCCTCGCCCCCATACGATCTAACTCAAATACTTTTTGAAAAGAACATTGTTTAGTCCCTTCTTCCGCGTATATGATCTTGTGCTTCAGCCTCCCCTAGCGAGCAGATAAGCCAACATTTAGCAGTTAGAATGCGACCTAAACACTTGTTCGTTTAAAACACAAACCAACCAACAATAGTCTTCCAAACAACGATTGCTCTGACTTGCTCATTGCACGGTGATGGTGCGTAGACATAGGATTGCTAAATCCTAGCGAGCTACCTTTTTCTTTTGTAACATTCTCCCATAGTCCCACGAACTACGATGCTCTGACTTTCCCATTACACGAGGGAGTACGTAGGCACAAGGGCCCTAATCCTTGGCGAGCAACCTAGTATAAAAACCACTCATTTTCCCCTTAGAAGCGAATCAAGAGGTTCCCGTTGAGTACAATGGACGTAGAGGGTGCTAATACCTTCCCTTTGTGTAATCGACTCCCGAACCTAGAATTTGGTTGCGACGACCATGTTCTTATCTCTTTAAAGGTTTTACCGATATTTTCCTATTCCTTCCTTGGAATGAATAAAGTTCGTTGGCGACTCTATTTAAATGTTTTTTCGCGTCCATTGCGAGGATTGTATTTTTCGAGGTACGATATCCACCAACATGAGAAGACGCACCTCTGAAATCTTCGAACTCAAACAGACGAGAGGTAGACATGTACAACCAGTCTTCCTTCTAAAAAGGATATGTAACCTTTATCAATCAACTGTTGTACTTCGGCTTGGAAGGCTTTGTAATCTTTTGTTGCCCTATTGATCCTCCATGATATCCATATTTCTCATAAGGATCGTACCCATGAGGGTATGGCTTTGGAACAGGCTTCAAAGATTTAGGCTCCACCAGTGAATTTTGAATCAAACATGGCAAGAGTTGACTGTACGACATAGGAATTAGATGAAGATGATCATCCCTTCTTTCCAAGTTGTTGCAAGGCCTATGCTGGTTCTGGCATTGATTTTGATACCCTTGGTCACAGGCTCGTTGATTTGCATGAGGAGTAATCCAAGGTTTCTGGTACGACGCCCTAAGCATTGTTGGCTGCCCATAAGGATAGTACAACGCTGAAAATGATGATTGTTGAGAAGATGATGGACCAAAAGGTTCTGATGGTAAAATCAGGTTCTGTATCAGATGATTGATCAGTTTGTTGCCGTGACAACCGGGTTCAATTCTCTGGATTTTCGTTCCCCAAGCAGTTTGTGCAGCTTATTTCTCTGGTTGGAAAATTTCCAGGTTCTTTGGTATTCAACAGTCTTTTACCTTGATTGCCTGAAAGTCGTTCGCTTTTCATCCAGTCAGGTTCACGCCGCTTGAATAGGGGCAATAACTTCTCAACACTATAAAGCCGACCCACTAAGCCAATGCATACCGTGATCTATAGCGCATCATCCCACAACCATGATATGTAACGCACCGGCTATCATTGCAAGCCGTGCTGCTACGTCCGCGAGCCACATATCATGATTCAAAAGCCTTAAGTTGCAACATTACAATACAAAAACCAAATTCTGAATTCACAAAAAAAACAGGTGAGCTAATTCCTCGCCCCCATACGATCTAACTCAAATACTTTTTGAAAAGAACATTGTTTAGTCCCTTCTTCCGCGCATATGATCTAGTGCTTCAGCCTCCCCTAGCGAGCAGATAAGCCAACATTTAGCAGTTAGAATGCGACCTAAACACTTGTTCGTTTAAAACACAAACCAACCAACAATAGTCTTCAAAACAACGATTGCTCTCACTTGCTCATTGCACGGTGATGGTGCGTAGACATAGGATTGCGAGATCCTAGCGAGCTACCTTTTTCTTTTGTAACATTCTCCCATAGTCCCACGAACTACGATGCTCTGAATTTCCCATTACACGAGGGAGTACGTAGGCACAAGGGCCCCAATCCTTGGCGAGCAACCTAGTATAAAAACCACTCATTTTCACCTTAGAAGCGAATCAAGACGTTCCCGTTGAGTACAATGGAGGTAGAGGGTGCTAATACCTTCCCTTTGTGTAATCGACTCCCGAACCTAGAATTTGGTTGCGACGACCATGTTCTTATCTCTTTAAAGGTTTTATCAATATTTTCCTATTCCTTCCTTGGAATGAATAAAGTTCGCTGGCGGCTCTATTCAAACGTTTTTTCGCGTCCATCACGAGGATTGTATTTTTCGAGGTACGACATCCACCAACATGAGAAGATGCACCTCTGAAATCTTCGAACTCAAACAGACGAGAGGTAGACGTGTACAACTAGTCTTCCTTCTAAAAAGGATATGTAACCTTTGTCAATCAACTGTTGCACTTTGGCTTGGAAGGCTTTGCAATCTTTTGTTGCCCTATTGATCCTCCATGATATCCATATTTCTCATAAGGATCGTACCCAGGAGGGTATGGCTTTGGAACAGGCTTCAAAGACTTAGGCTCCACCAGTGAATTTTGAATCAAACATGGCAAGAGTTGACTGTACGACATAGGAATTAGATGAAGATGATCATCCCTTCTTTCCAAGTTGTTGCAAGGCCTATGCTGATTATGGCATTGATTTTGATACCCTTGGTCACAGGCTCGTTGATTTGCATGAGGAGTAATCCAAGGTTTCTGGTACGACGCCCTAAGCATTGTTGGCTGCCCATAAGGATAGTACAACGCTGAAAATGATGATTGTTGAGAAGATGATGGACCAAAAGGTTCTGATGGTAAAATCAGGTTCTGTATCAGATGATTGATCAGTTTGTTGCCGTGACAACCGGGTTCAATTCTCTGGATTTTTGTTCCCCAAGCAGTTTGTGCAGCTTATTTCTCTGGTTGGCAAATTTCCGGGTTCTTTGGTATTCAACCGTCTTTTATCTTGATTGCCTGAAAGTCGTTCGCTTTTCATCCAGTCAGGTTCACGCCACTTGAATAGGGACAATAACTTCTCAACACTATAAAGCCGACCCACTAAGCCAATGCATACCGTGATCTATAACGCACCATCCCACAACCATGATATGTAACGCACCGGCTATCATAGCAAGCCGTGCTGCTACGTCCGCGAGCCACATATCATGAGTCAAAAGCCTTAAGTTGCAACATTACAATACAAAAACCTTATTCTGAATTCACAAAAAAATAGGTGAGCTAATTCCTCGCCCCCATACGATCTAACTCAAATACTTTTTGAAAAGAACATTTTTTAGTCCCTTCTTCCGCGCATATGATCTTGTGCTTCAGCCTCCCCTAGCGAGCAGATAAGCCAACATTTAGCAGTTAGAATGCGACCTAAACACTTGTTCGTTTAAAACACAAACCAACCAACAATAGTCTTCCAAACAACAATTGCTCTGACTTGCTCATTGCACGGTGATGGTGCGTAGACATAGGATTGCGATATCCTAGCGAGCTACCTTTTTCTTTTGTAACATTCTCCCATAGTCCCACGAACTACGATGCTCTGACTTTCCCATTACACGAGGGAGTACGTAGGCACAAGGGCCCCAATCCTTGGCGAGCAACCTAGTATAAAAACCACTCATTTTCCCCTTAGAAGCGAATCAAGAGGTTTTCGTTGAGTACAATGGACGTAGAGGGTGCTAATACCTTCCCTTTGTGTAATCGACTCCCGAACCTAAAATTTGGTTGCGACGACCATGTTCTTATCTCTTTAAAGGTTTTATCGATATTTTCCTATTCCTTCCTTGGAATGAATAAAGTTCGTTGGCGGCTCTATTCAAATGTTTTTTCGTGTCCATCGCGAGGATTGTATTTTTCGAGGTACGACTTCCACCAACATGAGAAGATGCACCTCTGAAATCTTCGAACTCAAACAGACGAGAGGTAGACGTGTACAACTAGTCTTCCTTCTAAAAAGGATATGTAACCTTTGTCAATCAACTGTTGCACTTTGGCTTGGAAGGCTTTGCAATCTTTTGTTTCCCTATTGATCCTCCATGATATCCATATTTCTCATAAGGATCGTACCCAGGAGGGTATGGCTTTGGAACAGGCTTCAAAGACTTAGGTTCCACCAGTGAATTTTGAATCAAACATGGCAAGAGTTGACTGTACGACATAGGTTTTAGATAAAGATGATCATCCCTTCTTTCCAAGTTGTTGCAAGGCCTATGCTGATTCTGGCATTGATTTTGATACCCTTGGTCACAGGCTCATTGATTTGCATGAGGAGTAATCCAAGGTTTCTGGTACGACGCCCTAAGCATTGTTGGCTGCCCATAAGGATAGTACAACGCTGAAAGTGATGATTGTTGAGAAGATGATGGACCAAAAGGTTTTGATGGTAAAATCAGGTTCTGTATCCGATGATTAATCAGTTTGTTGCCGTGACAACCGGATTCAATTCTTTGGATTTTTGTTCCCCAAGCAGTTTGTGCAGCTTATTTCTCTGGTTGGCAAATTTCCGGGTTCTTTGGTATTCAACCGTCTTTTACCTTGATTGCCTGAAAGTCGTTCGCTTTTCATCCAGTCAGGTTCATGCCGCTTGAATAGGGGCAATAACTTCTCAACACTATAAAGCCGACCCACTAAGCCAATGCATACCGTGATCTATAGCGCACCATCCCACAACCAAGATATGTAACGCACCGGCTATCATCGCAAGTCGTGCTGCTACGTCCGCGAGCCACATATCATGATTCAAAAGCCTTAAGTTGCAACATTACAATACAAAAACCAAATTCTGAATTCACAAAAAAAACAGGTGAGCTAATTCCTCGCCCCCATACGATCTAACTCAAATACTTTTTGAAAAGAACATTGTTTAGTCCCTTCTTCCGCGCATATGAGCTAGTGCTTCAGCCTCCCCTAGCGAGCAGATAAGCCAACATTTAGCAGTTAGAATGTGACCTAAACATTTGTTCATTTAAAACACAAACCAACCAACAATAGTCTTCAAAACAACGATTGCTCTCACTTGCTCATTGCACGGTGATGGTGCGTAGACATAGGATTGCGAGATCCTAGCGAGCTACCTTTTTCTTTTGTAACATTCTCCCATAGTCCCACGAACTACGATGCTCTGACTTTCCCATTACACGATGGAGTACGTAGGCACATGGGCCTCAATCCTTGGCGAGCAACCTAGTATAAAAACCACTCATTTTCCCCTTAGAAGCGAATCAAGAGGTTCCCGTTGAGTACAATGGAGGTAGAGGGTGCTAATACCTTCCCTTTGTGTAATCGACTCCCGAACCTAGAATTTGGTTGCGACGACCATGTTCTTATCTCTTTAAAGGTTTTATCGATATTTTCCTATTCCTTCCTTGGAATGAATAAAGTTCGTTGGCGGCTCTATTCAAACGTTTTTTCGCGTCCATCGTGAGGATTGTATTTTTCGAGGTACGACATCCACTAACATGAGAAGATGCATCTCTGAAATCTTCGAACTCAAACAGACGAGAGGTAGACGTGTACAACCAGTCTTCCTTCTAAAAAGGATATGTAACCTTTGTCAATCAACTGTTGCACTTTGGCTTGGAAGGCTTTGCAATCTTTTGTTGCCCTATTGATCCTCCATGATATCCATATTTCTCATAAGGATCATACCCAAGAGGGTATGGCTTTGGAACAGGCTTCAAAGACATAGGCTCCACCAGTGAATTTTGAATCAAACATGGCAAGAGTTGACTGTACGACATAGGAATTAGATGAAGATGATCATCCCTTCTTTCCAAGTTGTTGCAAGGCCTATGCTGATTCTGGCATTGATTTTGATACCCTTGGTCACAGGCTCGTTGATTTGCATGAGGAGTAATCCAAGGTTTGTTGTACGACGCCCTAAGCATTGTTGGTTGTCCATAAAGATAGTACAACGCTGCAAATGATGATTGTTGAGAAGATGATGGATCAAAAGGTTCTGATGGTAAAATCAGGTTCTATATCTGATGATTGATCAGTTTGTTGCCGTGACAACCGGATTCAATTCTCTGGATTTTTGTTCCCCAAGTAGTTTGTGCAGCTTATTTCTCTAGTTGGCAAATTTCCGGGTTCTTTGGTATTCAACCGTCTTTTACCTTGATTGCCTGAAAGTCGTTCGCTTTTCATCCAGTCAGGTTCAAGCCGCTTGAATAGGGGAAATACTTTCTCAACACTATAAAGTCGACCCACTAAGCCAATGCATACCATGATCTATAACGCACCATCCCACAACCATGATATGTAACGCACCGGCTATCATCGCAAGCCGTGCTGCTACGTCTGCGAGCTACATATCATGATTCAAAAGCCTTAAGTTGCAACATTACAATACAAAACCAAATTCTGAATTCACAAAAAAAATAGGTGAGCTAATTCCTCGCCCCCATACGATCTAACTCAAATACTTTTTGAAAAGAACATTATTTAGTCCCTTCTTCCGCGCATATGAACTAGTGCTTCAGCCTCCCCTAGCGAGCAGATAAGCCAACATTTAGCAGTTAGAATGCGACCTAAACACTTGTTCGTTTAGAACACAAACCAACCAACAATAGTCTTCCAAACAACGATTGCTCTGACTTGCACATTGCACGGTGATGGTGCGTAGACATAGGATTGCGAGATCTGTAACGCCCGTTTTATTTTGATTAAATTCAATTATGACTTTGTTATGTCTCGTTGCGTCGTAGTCGTAGTGGAGTATGTGTTTGGATCGAAGGAAGGAATTGAATCGGTCGAATTGTCGGGAAAAAGTGTAAAATTCTTTATCGGTTTTAGGAAACTTCGAAAAATCATATCTCTTGATCCGTAAGTCGGATTTGACCCCCGTTTGAAGCGTTGGAAAGCTAAAGAGATGTTCTATCTAGAAAAAAGTTGAATTTTTCTGATATGAGGATCGTCATGGACTTGCCACGATCGTCACGACCGTGACGCTCGTCATGGACTTGCCACGACCGTCATAGTAACGAAATTCAGTTAAATGCAGAATTTGGACGTGGCTGAGAGTTGGTAGCAAAAATACATTCCCGTAGACTCTTTTACCCTCAATTACACCATTTGGGGAAAAGAAAGACTGAAAAAGAGAAGTTACGCATCGAGGGAAGTTGAGAGCAAAGAATCAACCACCGGCGAATTTGGAGGATTTCTACAGAAAAGTCACCGTAGAGCGGAAGCGGAAGCGGAGAGCGTGGAATTGACCTCAATTCTAAGGTAAGGTGGGGTTCAATTCTATAACCGGGAGTATGATCGAATTCATGTAGGAATCGAGTCATATGTATAGTTTCGTTAATCGATAAATGTTAAGGAAAATGTTTCTATGTAGGAATGAATATGTTATATCGTGAGTTTAATATAATGTTGTACGATTGCCCTAATGGGACAAGAGAATTGCTCTGTAGATAATTTAGTAAGTGAAGGTTATGATGTGCTCTTACGGCAACGTTCGAGTCCTTAATTGTTGAACTGATGTTGATGTTATACCTGTATAGGAATAGTCGTTTTGTATGAACACTTTGAGTTCCTATTTGTTGGTACGATGTTGTAATGTTCCTTTACATGAACAGTCGTAAATGTTGAAATTATGTTGTTATTGTTCCCGTATGTGAATGGGTAGAAAGTGATGGTTGTATGAGTGGTATGATGTTATGATGCTCTGTTATGGACATTCTGGTTGTAGGCGTAATGCCTTGTTATATGGTTGTTATGGTTGTGTTGTAGTCCATAATAAATGCATTTCATGGCATAGCATTTGGCCTGGATTGGCGACGGTTGTGCCTGTATTGGCGTTATTTGGAGTGTTGGCTCCTAGATGGGTTCGGGGTGTTTGCCTTGTCTCGAGTTTTGGATTGTTGGCTCCTAGATAGGTTTGGGGTGTTGGCTCCTATCCCGAGTTTTGAAGTGTTGGCTCCTAAATGGTACCACATGCATGTGCACAGTTGAGTCGCATTGTTGAGTTGCATGAAGTAGCATAATTACGCTAGTTGTATGTTAATGTTGTTTATGTGAGATATGGATTACTCGCAGTTGTTGTCGATGATGTTTATGATTTCGAAACCTATAATGCTGTGATGAGTTTCCGGCATGTTTTCTATCATGCTTTATGTTATATTATTGATATCTCACCCTTTTTCGTTGTATGTTACCTCCTCTGGTGGTAATTTGCAGGTAGTCAGGAATAGAGCGTAGTTCCCGTTAAGGTGTCGTTGGTCGCTCTGATACGTAGCACTCTTGGGGGGATGGACGATTGCTGTTATTATTTTAGTCGATGTTATTGTTGATTGAACTTGTTATGATGTTTTTATTAAATTGTTTTAAGAGAACATGTTCTATACTTTATCGAACTTCCACCGGAAGTAATGACGAGTTGTTTTATGATTAAATGGTTAAGTAATACATTGGTGCTTGTTCATCCAATTTCGTGCTACGTATGATATTTGCAAGTTGTTGCATAATAATTGTTGTCTATCAGGTTGAAGTGTAACATCTTTGATATAAGGAATTTTGTCCGTGTGACGACCGTCACAGGCTCATGACGACCGTCATGCAGTCAATGTTTGCACTGCTGCGCTTTGTTTGCTATATGAATTGTTGTTTTTCCTGTTATCCGCAAGTTTAGATTTGGGGTGTTACATTAGTGGTATCAGAGGAGGTCGGTCCGTCCGGCCAAGTTGTATAGTGTCGTCGAGTCAGTCATCGTGCCTAACACTAGAGTCTCGTTAATTATGAAATCTGATTGTTGGTTGTTGCAGCTTAAGTGAAATGGCTGGGAGGAATGATGTTGCAATTGCTGCTGCTCTGCAAGCTTTAGCTAATGCTATGGAACATCAGCCGAATCCTGCTGGAGATGCTGGGTCTCGCAGTTTGGCAACGTTTCAACGGGAGAATCCGCCTACCTTCAAGGGTAAGCATGATCCTGATGGTGCATTGGAGTGGTTAAAGGAAATGGAGCGAATCTTTCGTGTGATGGATTGTACTCCAGCACAGAAGGTCCGTTATGGAACTCATATGCTAGCAGTCGAAGCTGATGACTGGTGGCTAGAGACCCGTCCAGTGTTGGAAGCTGCAGGTGAAGAAGTTACTTGGACTGTATTCCGTAGGGAATTTCTGAAGAAGTATTACCGGGAAGATGTCCGTGGTAAGAAAGAGATTGAATTTCTTAAACTGAAGCGAGGAGACAGATCTGTTACTGAGTATGCGGCGAAGTTCAAGGAGTTGGCTAAGTTTTACCCGCACTACAGCGCAGAGACTGCTGAATTCTCTAAATGTATCAAGTTTGAGAACGGATTGAAGTCTGAAATCAAGAAAGCAATCGGGTATCAGAAGATCTGTGTCTTTGATTCGTTGGTTGAAAGCTGTAGGATTTATGAAAAGGATAGCAATGCTCATTACAAGTTGGTGAGTGAGAGGAGAGGCAAATCACATCAGAGTCGTGGTAAGCCTTATGATCCTCCAGCTGGCAAAGGGAAACAGAAAGTAGCTGACGGCCGGAAAGCTAATAGGGGAGATGCTCCTGCTAGTATTGTTTGCTATAAGTGCGGAAAGCCAGGTCACAAGAGTAATGTATGTAATTCTGGATCATTGAAATGTTACCGTTGCGGAGAGTTGGGACACGTTGTTGCTGAGTGCAAACGCAAAGGAATGGTTTGTTTCAACTGCGGTGAAGAGGGACACCTGCGAGACAAGTGTCAGAAGCCTAAGAAGGAACAGAATGGCGGAAGAGTGTTCGCGCTATCTAGGACTCAGAAATCCAGTGATGACAAATTGATTGAAGATACTTGTTTCATTAATGGTAGTCCTTTACTTGCTATTATTGACACTGGTGCTCTCATTGCTTTATTGCTGCGGATTGTGTTGAACGTTTGGGTCTTATGTTGTCACACATGAGTGGAGAGATGGTAGTTGAGACCCCAGCTAAGGGATCGGTAACTACGTCTCTTGTGTGTTTGAAATGTCCTCTGTCGATGTTTGATAGAGATTTCCTGGTTGACTTAGTCTTTTTGCCACTAAGTGGGATAGACATAATTTTGGGTATGAACTGGTTAGAGTATAAGTGTGTTCATATTAATTGCTTTGATAAGTCGGTGAGATTGTCTACTCCTGAGGAGGAGGGAGCGCGTTGGGTAATGTCGCTACTGCGAAAATCGGCGCCGGCTGAACAGAAGAGTCGCCACCGTGCGTTATTTATCCCAACGGAGGGAAAGGAAACGCTCGAAGTAAACCTACCGCAAAGATGGGAAAGGAATGGTCATCGCAACCAAATCCTGGATTTGGGAGTCGATTACGCAAGGGGAAGGTATTAGCACCCCTCACGTCCGTCGTATTCGACGGGATCCACGCTTGTTTTCTAGTACGGATTGTTATTCTATCTACGCTAAAGGTCTGGGGTTAAAAGAAAATAAAATGACTCGGCAAAGTATCGCACTTTATGCCTACGTATTCTCGTCTGGAACGAGAAATCAGAGTCAACGTAGTTCGCCTACCTACGGGAAAGGAGGGGAAGGTTGCTCGCTAGGATATCGCATCCTATGCCTACGTACTTTCATACAGCATGAAAGATCAGAGAAAACGTAGTTCGGGCTACGGAAGACACAGATTTGTCTGTTTATCTTTTATCCTTCTGAAAAAGGTTTTCTCCTGATTACGGGTCCAAGCAGACAAAAAATGACACTTTGATTGGTTTTCAGTCTTTTACGCAAGAATTGTCTTTTATTGATGTTTGACCTCTTATTGTATTTTTTATTGTTTTGAGATGAGAAGAGAACGACGCTCTAAAACCTAGGGTTTGAAGTGGGAATCAAAACTACCCTAATGTTATCATACATGGATTAACACCTAATGTATGTCATATTTCTCTCTTGCACAGAGAGAAACAGAGATCCTAGGGGATAAACGGAAAAGAAACAACATATAGTAAAGCAGTAAAAATGCATGAGATGCAGCAATACAAGCGAGGCAAGGGAGTCACACTCAACCTCGAACCTGGGAAAACAAGAGGCAAAGTGAAACAGATTCACTTCAAACCTATGGGAAAATTAACAAACAATACAGCAAAGAAAATAAAACCCCAAATCCAGCTCTGACAGCAAACCAGCTTCTACAGCAACAGCTTCAGAAAGCAGCAAACCCTAATTCAACAGTTGAGCAGCTTTGACATGAACCAACTTCTCCTTTATCAATATTCAATGCAATGAACTTCATCCTCAATGGCTTCTATCTTCAAGGCAAGCACTCCAGAAGAGAATCACTTAACAGAATAAGTTGAATGATAAACAGCTTATTGACAACCAAAGGAAGCCTATAAGTGTTTAACATTATGAGAGACAGGTTCCCTCAAAGTTCTAATTCCAAGATAAGCCACTTATCCCTCCAAAGGAGGGATGTGAATATCTTAGAAGGACTTTTAGTCATTGGGAGAAATGGAAGCACAAGAAGCTTTCCATGTTTGTGAAAGAGATCAGTCTAAACTAAAGCTCTGCCTATTTCTCCTATTTCCTATGTCTTCAAAAACCCTCTGCAAGCAGCCCAATCCTCAAGCTCCAAGCATCGTCTTGAACCAAGCTTTGATCTTTGTCTTAAATCATCATTCAAGGTATTCATAAGCCTCAGCAAGCAGAACCCAAGCCCCAAGCCCAATTGAAATGACCAAAACCCCACAAACAAACAACATCCCAAGGGGGAACACACCAATATCAACCAAATTGCAAAAATCAGGTAAAAATAGTAAAACTCATTATAAAATCCTAATTAAATTTCTAAGGGACCCTAACTATGTACCCTATACCCCATATAAATCCCAATACCTAAATCAATTCTAAAACCCCAAAACTATGCCCTAAACTGCACCTAATTGTTGTGAAACCCTAATCCTGATCACCCTAAAGTTGATGGCTCAAAACTATCCTAAATTAAATCACAAAAATGTGATAAAATTCCAGGGGGAACCTAATATTCTAATCTAACCATAGGAAAAAGAATTATATCAAAATATGAAATAAAATGGCCATACTAAATTCAGCAAGTAACATATACCAAGTGTAAATGGAATAAATGCCATAAAAATGTAAAAATGCACCAAAATATAAAAAAGGAATGAAATGCCAATTTTATTCTTTTACAATTTTCTTGATGTTTTTATGAAAATGAGGGAAAAACTCCCATGTAAAAATAACCATTTTTCAATTTGTTATGATTTTCTTACTAAACTATATGCAAACATGAAAATCAAAGGAAAATCAATTAAAAATGAAAAATATGAGTGGCAACTAGCAATTATTTACAGTTCAAAAGGGAAATGGGCTTAGGAGGGGGTGCAGCCAGCAAAACGCGCTAGGCCCATACTGCTTCAGAAAAAACACTAAAAAAAACAAAGGAAAATACAAACGGGGGAGGGCGAATAGCATGATTTCGCCTTGGTAATTGATTGGGCCCCCAGACTAGGGGTGCTAATAGCAAAATTATCTGGGCCCAAAACAACAAAACACACTGGGAGGGGGTGCCACGAGTAAAGGGGGGAGATGATCAGCAACCTCCTAATGGGCCTAAGGCCCGGATCCAATCTCAACTCAGCCTTAGCAAACTGAACCCTAAACTCCTCTAACTCTCCCTTGTACTGTTCATCGTCACTCTCCCAACCCTAGCTGCGCCTCCACGCCTTCTCCTAACCCACTCTCTGAGACTCTCTCGATCTCCCAAACCTTTGTTCAAAACAAAACCTTACAGACTTACTCTGATGTTCAAACCAAGTCACAAAGTTCTAACCTAATCTCGTTTCAAACCTAACCATCACAAAGACCTCAAACTATAGCTATCAAACTACCACGAACATGCAATGAATTAGATGAGAAGCAATAAAAACCTGGATGATGATGCTAAGAAGATCTGTGGATGACGAAGATCTTGAGCTTCTGACGAGAGTCTTGAGGAAGATCTGGAAAAAAGGAACTCGCTGAAGAAAAAATGTGATGGTGCTCTTAGTGAATGAAGATCGTTGTTCTGGAAAATTCTATGACGACATCGAAGGACAAACGTTTAGATCTGGAGGCGATTGAAGCTAGCTCACAAGATTGATGAAGGATGCGATGGATCTGTGAAGATTTGAAGATTATTGATGAGGATCGTTGGAGATCTTGTTGAACGGTGATGAATCTTGAAATCGGAGGAAATCTGGAGATGCAGGTGATGAATGTTCTTGAGCTCGCTTGAAGATTTCTGGAAAAAGCTCCTGAATCTTGATGAACGATGACGAGCGGGTTGATGCCAGAACGAAAATCCAGATGCAGATCAACAATAAATTTCTAGAAACAAAGATGAAAGTAGTGAGGATCGGTGGATCTTGGGGATTTCCGGCAAAAACACGTTGATGTTGATGAAGAACGATGAAGATCAGCGAAAATTGCAGTTTCCGGTGACGTTTGCAGTTACCGGCGAGAGGTTACGGCGGCGGTGCGGTTGTCCGGCGGCTATTGCATGTACTCCGGCCAGTAGGCAGTAGTGGATTACACGTGGGGTGCATGCAGTGAGGGGTTGTGGTGGTGGGTTCTGAAGAGGACGTGTGGCGCTGAGAGGGAGAGAGGGGAGGACACGTGGATCAGAGAGAGGGTAGTGGAATCTGTGTGCTGGCAGCAAGTGGATGAAGTGGCTAAGAGAGAGAAGACATGCGTGGCATCTGTATTTAAATGACAAGTGGCGATGATTCTGGACCTGGCCCACGAAAAACAGACATGTGGCCCACTATTAAAGGCTAATGACTTTGATTAATGCCTTAAAACTGAATTAAATGCTAATGAAACCCTAATTAAACTAAACGAAATTAATGACAAAAAACCCTAATTAATCCTAATTAAATCTAATTAAAGACTAAACGAAAATTAATAACAAAAACCTAATTAATCCTAAAAACAAAATTAACCCTAATTAACCTATTAAAAAACAGAAAAGATTTATTTAATATCTAAAAAAAACTATTTAAAATTCCAATTAAATCTAGAAAATCAATTAAAAGAAATCTAATAAAATCTATATAAAACCTATTAAATTCTATACTAAATCTATAAAATCAATTTATTAAAACCTAATCTAGCATTATTATAAAATCTACATTAAAGTCTATATTAAACTACTCTGTTTAATGATAAAAAACTAATATCTAAAATGTTAAAAATCTATTAAATCTATTAAAAAAAAAGAATATCTATTTTAAAAATCTAAAAAAACTATTTATGAAAATCTATTAAATTCTATAAAACAAAATACTAACCTATTTAATATCTAAAAAAGAAATAAACTCATTAAAAAATCTATTAAATGCATTAAAAATCTAGAAAATAAAAGAAAAATCCTAAAAATGCCAGGAAGCCGATTAAATCGATTAGAGAATGATTGTGCAACCATAGCGAAACCCGAGCATCGAGATGGCCTGAAAACAACAGGGAACGAGCACCAATTCTCAAAATACACCTATCCAGACCGGCCTAAACTGCCTGAAACGCCAGGGGCTGCAATCCCGATAAAATCAATCTGACTGAGAAAATTGCAATGCATGCAGTATGCGAATGCGAATGCAAAATGCGTCGAAACATAAACCAGATGTGGGAACCGGTTGGTCAAATTTTGGGGTGCAACAGCTGCCCCTATTCAAACGGCTTGGACCCGATTGGGGTGAAGAGCGAACGACCTTCAAACATTCGAGGTACGAGACGGTTGAATACCAAAGAAACCCTGAAATTTGCCAACCGCAGAAATAAACTGCATAAACCGCTTGAGAAGCAACATCCACTGAATCTGATTGTTAACGGCAACGACTGGTCAATTATCTGATACACTTTTGATTTCAACCTCAACCACCCGTGTTGCGCCACACGTGTTGGACCATCTTTGAAAAAACACCTCTGTCCACAAATGGACTAACCTTGTCAACACAAGAAGAGAAACAAATTCATCAACACGAGTAAAGATCCCATCATCACAGGAAAAACCTTATCCACAATGGTCCTCAAATTTTGTCGAATCACCAATAAGTGCAAATCCGTCCACGTCAAGATTCACCTTTCGTCAACCCGAAGAAAGACATCTGCTGGGGATAGTAACACGAGGAAATCACGACGACTTCCTTGGGGAAAATGCTTTTGTCAAATATCAGAACACAACTCACATACTCTATTTATCACGGGAGAATCATCTATCTGGATACCGGAAAGTTCATCCACCTGTTTCATACGGAAAAATACATATATACCCGCCTACTTTATACGGGAAAAATCTTTATATTCGTCTGCTTCATACGGGAGAACTTATCTACAATATTTGAATTTAAAGATCACCCGCCTGTTACTTACGGGAACACCACCTATCACCGTCCGCCTGTTTCATACGGAAAGACCATTCATCATCCGCCTGTTTCATACGGAACTTTTATTTATCATCCGCCTGTTTCATACGGAAAGACCATCTATAACCCGCCTGCTTCATACGGGAACAATATTTATTAACATCCGCCTGATTCATACGGAACAACATATCTGCCTGATTCTTACAGAGAAACTCTTTTCTACACATCCGCCTGCTACTTACGGAATAGTTCTCTTTACATCCGCCTGCTACATACGGGAGAACACATCTGCCTGATTCTTACAGAAACACAAAGTTCTTCCGCCTGCTTCATACGGTACAACTTCTTTTATCGTTATCCGCCTGTTACTTACGGAAAGACCATCTATAACCCGCCTGCTTCATACGGAAATATACCATCTGCCTGATTCCTACAGAAACTCTATTTACATCTGCCTGATTCCTACAGATCTTTCGAAGTTCTTCCGTATGCTTCATACGGTGCAACTTCTTTTATCATTGTCCGCCTGTTTCATACGGAAAAACATCTGCCATCCGCCTACTACATATGGGACAGTTTCTTGTCATCATCCGCCTGTTTCCTACGGAAAGTACGCCATCTGCCTGATTCTTACAGATCTTTCGAAGTTCTTCCGCCTGCTTCATACGGTACAACTTCTATCATCTTCCTCCCGTTTCCTACGGAAAAACATCCTCTGCCTGATTCTTACAGAAACACAAATTTTCATCTGCCTGATACTTACGAAGAGTTTTATTATCAATATCCGCCTGATTCATACAGAAATATACCATCTGCCTGATTCCTACAGAAACTCTATTTACATCTGCCTGATTCCTACAGATCTTTCGAAGTTCTTCCTCCTGCTTCATACGGTGCAACTTCTTTTATCATTGTCCGCCTGTTTCATACGGACTACCTGCCTGATTCTTACAGGAAAACACTTTGTATATAACTTCCTTGCCTGTTCGCAATAATAGCTAACTCTACTAGGGATATTCTAAAAAATAAACACCAAACACTCATCTCAGCAATAAGCGAACACTCCTGAAATTTTGGTTTTATGAAACCCTGAAACGCTGCCGCAACAACAAACTTGAAAACATTCCGCTGATCGGATCATCTCCATTAGTAACTCTGTGGGGAAAATAGACTAACTCGTATCATCACCTGTCTCACAGCGAGGCTCCGGATACCTGAAAATATATCTGCTAGAACTCCATATTTTCGTTGAACTAAACTCCATACTCCTGTTGAGAAATACACCTGAAAGCAAAAGGTTAACCAACCTGATTTATGTTTCAAAATGCGCATGTTTGACAATGGCGTAATGCTCCATACAGTATGGAAATGCTACGCGTTTTTGGTATATGCAAATATGACACTATATGCAAATGCACATGCAGGTTCAGACTGCTGGGAAAAGCTCTGATAAACTTGCTTCATCAACAACGGCTGCTGAGGACAAATACCACCCTGCTGGGGGAATGAACGGGTATCTCAAAATATGCTGGGACATACAACCAACTCTGCCGGGGAGAGCTTCAAACCTTCAATTTCCACGGGGAGGAAAGAAAAACACCTGCTGGGGAGAGAACACTCCGCTGGGGAAGAAACGACTCTCTCGGGGAATATTAACCGACTCCGCTGGAAACAGGGAGTGACTCCGCTGGGGAGAATAAAACAACCCTACTGGGGATAGGGCATCCTTGCTGGGGATAATAACTGTCTGGGTATAGTTTACACCTCTGGAATTATCAATCCGCTGAAAACTAAACGACTCCGCTGAGGATAAGGAATCCTTTTGGAGAAACATCACTGTCTGAGTACAGCTTACAAACTTTAAAATTATCAAACTCTGCTAAGGGTAAACGACCCTGCTGGGGAAAGTAAACCATCTGGCCATAGTTTACAAACTCGGGACCGAGGATAGACATCCTGTGGGGAGCATTAACCTTGACCTGCTAGAGAATATCCTTTGGGGATAAGCTGCGACTAGCTGGGGAAATTGATCCTTCTTCAGTAAGGAACAGTGTCATCTCAGCTTCGGGGAATGAAGTGTGACCTGCGTGGGGATTCGCATCACATAATGATCAAGTCTTTTCGTCAAGAGCCTTTGGTTAGGGCTACAATTTTTTGATCGTCCACTTTAAATGGGCAAGAACCCTGCAACACCACAAACGAGACAAAACAAGTCTATACAATCAAATCTATTCAGGTTAGCATCAGTGACATCATTTTTAGTCCATTCGAAGTCTTAGCAATTATTGGCAAGGGCCAGCACGTTATGCAAATGCTAGTTTTATCAAAAACATCGGCGTTTTTCACATACAAAACAGTAAAGAACAAGTATCAAATACTGAATAACATGTTTTATTGATTGGGCCTCTGAATAGGCAGAGTTTTTGTACACTGGATGTAACTCCTGAAAAGAGGAAGTTACACACAATAAATATACAAGTATGCACAGGAAGCATAAATACAATGACAAATCAAATTTGCGCATATGTCGGCAACGTGGTGCAGACAGACATCATGAGCTGATCCTCCTATGACTCGCCTGACCCTGGCGCTTTCCCGGTATTCAACTTTCTGAGGAGATTGTACCTGATAAACGAACCCCAAAGTATCCTCCCAACCACCAAGCAATGCAGCATCAAATTCGGACCACATTCATTTGCTTTTTAAATCCCTAACTTTTGCGTGAACCGCCCTTTGCGGGTTTTCAATTCACCAGGATACCCTTTTTTGCCGAAGCCGCCCAGTGTAGGTTTTCGACTTCGCGGGTGTACATCTTTTCAATTCTATCCCTAACTTTTGCCCGAACCTTTTATTTTGTTTTTGGTTCGCCGGGATGCCCCATTTTTGCCTGGACTCTCTTTTTTTTTTGTCCAGCGGGTCATTTTTAAGCAAAGTATTTTTTAACTGCGTCCGCATTCACAGGAGACGTAAAGTCTTCACCGTCCATGGTGGACAACAACAATGCTCCTCCTGAGAAGACTTTCCTGACAATGTATGGCCCTTCGTAATTAGGGGTCCACTTGCCCCTGTGATCTGTTTGTGGCGGGAGAATCCTTTTCAGCACAAGGTCACCCGTCTGAAAGCTGCAAGGACATATCTTCTTATCGTACGCTTTCTTCATTCGGCTCTGGTACAATTGATCGTATGCTAGAGAAGCTAGCCTCTTCTCATCCATTAAGCTCAGCTGATTCAACCTGTCTTTCACCCATTCTGCCTCGTTAAGTTGGACATCTCGTAATACCCTCAGGGAAGGAATCTCCACTTCCAGTGGTAATACCGCTTCCGTTCCGTATACTAATGAGAACGGGGTTACCCCGGTTGATGTGTGTACCGTCGTACGATAACCGTGCAAAGCAAAAGGTAGCATCTCATGCCAGTCCTTATACGTCACAACCATCTTTTGAACAATCTTCTTTATGTTCTTATTGGCCGCTTCAACAGCGCCATTCATCTTGGGTCGGTAGGGAGAAGATTTGTGATGCTCAATCTTGAAATTCTGACACAACTCCTTCATCATCTTGTTATTTAAGTTCGAACCGTTGTCGGTAATAATCCGCTCAGGGATTCCATATCTGCAAATGATATCTCGTTTGATAAACCTGGCTACCACCTGTTTGGTCACATTAGCATATGATGCCGCTTCCACCCATTTGGTAAAATAATCAATTGCTACCAAAATGAACCGGTGTCCGTTAGATGCCGTCGGCTCAATCTTTCCAATCATATCAATTCCCCACATCGAGAATGGCCACGGTGATGACATCACGTTCAGAGGACTCGGGGGCACATGGATCTTATCTGCATAAATCTGGCATTTATAACACCTCTTTGCAAACTTGAAACAATCAGTTTCCATAGTTAGCCAGTAATAACCTGCCCGCAACAGCTTTCTGGTCATAGCATGCCCACCAGCATGTGTACCAAATGTACCCTCATGTATTTCCTCCATGAGCAACTTCGCCTCCTTCTCGTCTACACAGCGTAGCAACACCAGGTCGTGATTCCTTTTGTACAGGACACCGTCAGGATTCAAATACAAATTGCCAGCTAATCTCCTGAGAGTCTTCTGATCTCGACTAGATGGCCCAGCCGGATACTCCTTGTTCTTCAGGAAATTCTGGATGTCAAAGTACCAGGGTTTATCATCGGATGCTTCGTCAATAGCAAATATGAAGGCGGGCCTATCAAGCCGAGATATAACAATCCGGGGAGCCTCGTTCCAGAAGTTAACTTTATACATCAAAGACAACGTTGCCAGGGCGTCAGCCATTTGATTTTCTGCTCGCGACACATGATGCAATTCTACCTTGTCGAAGAAAGGCAACAATCTCCTTGCATAATTCATATATGGTATCAAATTAGGATGACGTGTCTCCCATTCTCCTTTAATCTGGTTTACCACTAGAGCTGAGTCTCTGTATACATCCAGATGTTTGATTCGCAAATCAATAGCTTCTTCAAGACCCATGATGCAAGCCTCGTATTCAGCTTCATTATTGGTAACAGGAAAGGTCAATCGGGCAGTAAAAGGGATGTGCGACCCCTGAGGAGTAGTAATAATTGCACCTATTCCGCTACCATAGGAATTTACAGCTCCGTCAAATATCAACTGCCACTTGGAATCCGACTCTGGTCCTTTATCCGGCAAAGGTTCTTCCCAATCTTTCATCTTTAGGTACATGATATCCTCGTCAGGAAAATCAAACCTCATCGATTGGTAGTCCTCAACAGGCTGCTCCGCAAGGTACTCTGACAAGACGCTACCTTTAATAGCCTTTTGCGAGACATACTGAATATCATATTCGATTAACACCATCTGCCATCAGGCAATTCTTCCGGAGAGTGCTTGCTTCTCAAACACGTATTTGATTGGATCCATCTTTGAAATAAGCATGGTTGTATGATTCAGCATGTATTGCCTCAAACGTTTGGCGGCCCAGGCTAGCGCGCAACACGTTTTCTCGAGCATTGAGTATCTGGACTCACAGTCAGTAAACTTCTTACTCAGATAGTATATCACATGCTCTTTACGCCTTGTCTCGTCATGTTGACCGAGAACACAACCCATACTCCCCTTAAGAACCGTCAAATACATAATCAAGGGTCTCCCTGCCACTAGAGGTATCAAAATAGGAGGTTCCTGCAAATACTGTTTTATTTTATTGAACGCCTTTTGACAATTTTCATTCCATGTTACAGCCTGGTCCTTTTTCAACAGCTTGAATAATGGCTCACACGTAGCTGTTAGGTGAGAGATGAACCTAGAAATGTAGTTCAATCTCCCTAAAAACCCGCGCACCTCTTTTTCTGTTTTAGGCGTCAGCATTTCTTATATTGCTTTTATTTTCGCAGGATCAACCTATATTCCTTTTTCGCTCACGATAAACCCCAGTAGTTTACCCGATCTCACCCCGAAGGTGCACTTGTTAGGGTTCAGTCTCAGCCTGAACTTCCTAAGCCTCTTGAATAGTTTCAGCAGATTGACCAAATGTTCTTCCTCCGTCTGGGATTTGGCAATCATATCATCCACATAAACCTCGATCTCTTTATGCATCATGTCATGAAAGAGAGTCGGCATTGCACGCTGATACGTTGCCCCAGCATTCTTCAATCCGAAGGGCATCACTTTGTAACAAAATGTTCCCCAGGGAGTAACGAAAGTAGTCTTCTCCATGTCTTCTGGTGCCATTTTAATCTAATTATAGCCCGAGAAGCCATCCATGAAGGAGAATACGGAGAATTGAGCAGTGTTATCCACCAGCACATCGATGTGAGGAAGTGGAAAATCATCTTTCGGGCTCGTTTTGTTCAAATCACGGTAATCTACACACATTCTCACTTTACCGTCTTTCTTTGGCACTGGCACAATATTGGCGACCCATGAGGGATATTTTGTAACAGCTAGGAAACCAGCATCCCACTGTTTTTGAACTTCCTTTTTAATCTTCACAGCCATGTCTGGTCTAGTTCTTCGGAGCTTCTGCTTAACCAGTGGGCATTCCTCTTTTAGCGGTAGACGGTGCACAACCATATCCGTATCCAGCCCAGGCATATCCTCATACGACCAAGCAAAAATATCACTGTACTCTTTGAGCATTTCGACCAATCTTCGCTTGACGTCGCTCTGCAGCGCGGCCCCTATACGGATGTTCCTTTCAACCCCTTCCGACCCCAGATTGACGATCTCAATGACTTCCTCGTGAGGTAGAATGATTCTTTCTTCTTGTTTTACCAACCAAGACAACTCTTCTGGCACGTCGCCATCTTCGACAATCTCTTCTTCAGCCTGAAATACAGGGTGCTCAAAGTCGAAGTGAGTCATAGGTGGTTCATAGATGTCATCTGAAAATGTAATCCTGCAAGGAAATGGTTAAATGCTTCAAAATGTGTATAAAGCGAATAATCACATTGCCATTTTATTGTAAAAATAAAACAGGAAAAACAGAGATCTCAATATTTGTACATGAAAAAACGCCTTTTATTTAATGATTTTAAACATTGCAATGTACATAACGGAATGGCCCTAAGCAAAATCACGATGTCTCGGGTAGGACACCGGATTATTTAACAATTAATAAAACAAAGCATTACTGTTTAGTTGTCACAGGAACAGTCTCCTGAATAGACCAATTGCAAAGCCCTTGTCCTGGCACGCTCGGCTGAATCCAGGCGTCCATGTCACAGTCGCTATCTCCTTCTTCAGAATCTGAAACAGCGTTGATAGTCTCGTAATATACCCCACCAGCCGTAATTGTTATTGGTCCTTTGAAACGGGGTGCCCCTGCAGTAGGCGTTGATGATGAAGGACGATACCCCAGTCCAAATCTGTCCATTTTCACGGGAATATCCAATACCTTGCCCCAGCCCTGGGTCTCACCTGCCTGTACCAGAGCCTGCGCTTCCTTATAAGATGACACAGCCACCTCTGATGCTTTACTGGGTACCGGTTCTTTGCCTTTAATTTTCAACCCCTTAAACGCTTGACAGGGTGTCTCGTGAATCTCGTCGTCGACTTCCACGTACTTGAATGACGATAAATGGCTGACCAGTATATCCTCCTCTCCACAAACTGTGACGACGCTATCCCCCACCATGTACTTCAGCTTTTGGTGTAATATGGATGTAACTGCTCCGGCAGCATGGATCCATGGGCGTCCAAGAAGACAGCTATACGCTGGCTGGATGTCCATAATATAGAATTCAGTTTCAAAAATCTCTGGCCCCACTTGCAGAGGCAAAGTTATAGATCCAAAGACTGACCTCCGCGTACCATCAAATGCCCTGACCACCAAGTCACTAGGCGTACAAATGATCCCCCTGATATCCAACTTCATCATTGCTTTCTTCGGAAGCACGTTCAAGGAAGACCCGGTATCTACCAACACATGGGACATGACCGTGCCCCTGCATTCAACTGAGACGTGCAGCGCCATATTATGCTCTCTTCCCCTCGGGGTCAAATCAAAATCCATAAATCCTAAACTATGGCCTGCGTTCACGTGCGCCATCACCCCCTCCAACTGATTCACAGAAACATCTTGGGGTACAAACGACGTGTCCAGAATTTTCAATAACGCATTCCTATGGGCTTCGGAACACAATAGCAACGAAAATATGGAGATCTTCGACGGCGTTTGTTGAAGGTGCTCGATAATTTTATAGTCACTCTTACGAATAAGACGCATAAATTCTTCTACATCTTCCAGTGCCGTTTCTTTTTCATTCCTCTGCACAAGAACATTCTCATTCGCTTTACCTTTACCTTTTGCCAATCGTTCAGCCTCTACCTCAGGCGATATAAAAATTCTCCCGCTCCTTGTCATTCCTCCAGTCCCGACGACATTGTCCACAACCCCAGCTGGTCGTTTACTGATATCAATTTTCTCCCCATCACAATATGCCTCCAGCCCATAAGTCCATGGTACTGCTTTGGTGCTCTCATAAGGGACTGGCCCTGCCTTTGTAATAGTGATCGTCGACCGCCTGGCTGGCGATGTTATAGTTATCGTTTTCCGTGGAATTGTCACCATAGCAACATCACTCTGCTCATCAGCTAACACCTCTGCAGGCTTCTCAACTGCCGTTCTATCAAATTGCAACATGCCTTCATCTATCAAGGTCTGAATACCCTTCTTCAATTCAGCATAACCCCCAGCTTGGGTCCAACATTCTAGACAAAACTCATCGCAGCCCGGATACACACCTCCTTTCAATAACCTGCTCTTTACTTCACACAACGGTGTTTTCAGTTCATCAACATTCGTGACCAGATTCAAATCCTCCTCAGTCAAAATAGCATTTGCCCCATGGTTGGGCATAGGCTGTTGTACTATATTTGGACCCGCTTGTCCAAAATTTATGGCCTTGCTATCCAACAGATCCTGCACTACATGTTTGAAAGCATGGCAAGCTTCTATGTCATGTCCGGGTGCCCCGGAGTGAAATTCGCAGTGCTTGTTAGCGTCATACCCGTAAGGAAGTACTCCCCCTTTAGGTGGTGCCAGAGTCCTCTTTTCCATTAAATTCAACCGCAACAACGTATGAAGTAATTCTGCGTATGTAGAAGGAGGAGCTTCAAACATTCTTTTCGGTTTCGCATTCGGAAATCTTCTTTGGCCAACATTCTGCCCCTGCGGTTGTTGTTGCTGTTGTGGTAGTATCTGTTGTAATAGTTGTGGTTGTTGATGAAACGGGATTGTAACACTTGCTACCTGTTGAGGACGCACATATTGATTCTGTCCTCTGCCCATGCCTCGGCCTCGGCCACCAAAAACAGCACCAGTGTCGCCCTGACATCGACCCCCAAATGCTTTTCTATTACCTCCTGACGAAGTAGACTCCCCAGCCTGGAATCTTCCCACCTTAATATTATTCTCAATCATCTCACCCATCAAAATCAGATCAGAGAAACTGCCCAACGCAATAGGAAACAACTTCTCATAGAATATTCATGTGAATGTTCCAATGAACATATCATTCATCTCCTTCTCGACTAGAGGAGGATGCACTCTTGCAGCCATGTCGCGCCACCTTTGCGCATATTCTTTGAAACTCTCCCCAGTTTTCTGTGACAAGCCTTGCAGCTGGACCCTGTTCGGTGCCAAGTCACTGTTATATTTGTAATGGGTCACAAACGCATCAGCCAGTTGCTTCCATGTTTTAATTTGAGTGGGCTCCAACCCCATATACCACTCAAGTGAGGGTCCAGATAAGTTGTCCTGAAAGAAATGCATCAGCATTCTTTCATCATTTGAGTAAGCGGACATCCGTCTGTAGTAAGAGCGAACATGCACCTTCAGACAAGTGTCTCCCTTATATTTATCAAAGGTGGGAGCTTTAAACTTCAGCGGTACCCTTAGGCCAGGCACCAATCCCATCGTAGTCATATCTAAACCAGAAGTATTCTGATTCACTACACCCTTCATTTGTTCCTCAAGCATTTTGATCCTCTGAACAGGATCCACAGGTCCATCCATACCCCTACCAGAAAAGGCATCTTCTTGTTGGTCCTCATTCCAATTAATATTCTCATTTCCGTACCCGTCATACCCATTGTGGCGACCAAATCCAGACTGATTCATCATAGGACCCTGTCCTCTGTTACCATACCTTTGAGTGACCCCGGCAGGTCCAAAAGGCATCATTCCAACACCATTTCCGTTACCAAATCCACCATAGCCCTGATTAGTATTACCAAAACCATCATATCCGAAATCCTGAGCGTTGAAGCCGAACTTCCCATCCTGGTTGACATAATCAAACCCCTGATCGTTATAGCCGAACCCGTTGTTGCCAAAGCCATTACCTCTATTGTTACCACCGCCCATATTGGCGTCTCCGAACCCAACATTGTTAATGACAGTCTCATTACCAATTCCTGTATTACCATTCTCGGCGCCAGCGCCATTGTTCACGTTCACAACAGGTATATTCACCACAGGTGGAGCTACAGGCGTAGGAGTACCATCCCCATGAATGGTTTCAACACGTACAAAATTGTGGTATTCGTTTCCATTCCCATTAGTCTTCGCCAGCAATGGCTGCACCAAAGTTTGCAGGTTTTCCTGCCCCTTCACAACTGCCTCCATCGTCTGCATGAACAGCGCCAGCTTTTCACGCATCTCCTGCATCTCGCTTTGCATCTGGTCCATAACTCTTTTGCAGTTGGTACGAGTAGAGTATCGGTGAGGACGTTGACTTTCAATCCTGGAAAACCTGGCGAGATGCAGGAAATGAGATACAGTTTCAATAATTACCTGGTAATGAAATATGGATATGTATGCAAATGCAATATGTGTCTGTGCATTAGGGAATATCACTCCCCAATTCTAGTGCCAATGTGCCAGTGCGGTGACAGTGATAGCAATAAGAAGCTCGAAACCCAATCATAGAAAAACATCTCATACATTGCAGAAAATTCCATCAAGTCAGGAATACAATATTAATGAGCGTACAATAAGAAGGCATGACCTCAACCAACAATCCTGGTGATGGTCAGCACGATGCAAATAAAGCATACACAATAGTACATAAAATGATCACGTGCGGCCATACGCCCGATACTCTTCCTGTAACACCCCCTTTCTATACCCGCAAATTAATACATTTAATCAATTAGGCACTTAGAAAATTTATTTCATCAGAGTTTAATTAAAACATGGTATATAAGAGGCGCATCACATTATCACGAAATTAAACACATACGATACCTGCTCAAAATAGATATGCAACAATGGGTAACCCACATCTCAATATTTAGAATAAAAGCGGAAACATCCAAATATTGAATTGATCACATTCATAAAAGTATATACAACCATTCAATCAATTCATGCTTTACAACCATATCCATAGCGGATACATACACAGATGTATCACAAGGAATCAAAACAAATGTAACTCCAAAGGAGTCAAAGGCTTCCTAACTACCCAGATGTTACATATCAGAGCTATTGACCAAAAAGAATGAAGACATCGCTTCACAAAAAGAACCTCCAGCTTCCTACTCTGCAATGCCTCATAAAGCATTATAAAACAGCAGAAGGGTGAGAAACAATATCATAACAGTTAATGCATAAAATTGTATATATACATATACTCATATTTGCACAAGTTATACTCAAATTATGTTCTCACCACATTAAGAATATACAATTAATCATGCCTCTACACATGCTCATGAACATTCACTATATGTTCCTCTAAACAATCATATATAACATACACAGTTACATTCATACAACTAATGCATCATACACAGATGACTCATGCAACTCATAGAGACCGACACATGACTCTATGCAGATGCAAATGCGGTACCGACTCATTTCAACAAATTCTCTAAGGAATCGAGTATTCGGCAGATTCTCCACGGAATCAAGTATTCAGCAGATTCTCCACGGAATCAAATATTCATCAGATTCTCCACGGAATCGAATATTCAGCAGATTCTCCACGGAATCAAATACTCTGCAGATTCTCCACGGAATCAAATACTCTAGTCAATCCTCCAAGGGATTACATGTTATGACCGATTCTCCGAGGAATCACACAATGCAACCGATTCTCCAAGGAATCTAATGTAACCATCGTATCATACGAGGTTCTGCAAATCCTCCGAGGGATCATTCAACACAAAAATGCATACTAAGATGCTACACAATGCTAATCCTCCGAGGGATCGATCAACACAGAATGCATACTATGTTCACAAACATACTCATTGCATTTATCACATACATCGCATATATCTATCATGCATTCACATTATGCACCATTTCACACATGGTTTACACACATATCAGCCTATCAATGCGTTTCTATTCAATTCAAGCAAATACACAAGATTATCAAACGTTCAAGATTCACCATTGGCTCTACAATCTAGGATTCACGCCTTTCGGCCACCCACAGCACGACATGTCGAAACAGTTCACACATCAATCATTCATATAGGCATTAATCATAATTGAATCGGCCAAAAATCATGCTATGAATAAACAGCAAAACAAATAACACTGTCAGGTTCGCCAACCTTCACCTGGCGAAGCCACGCAGCGAATGCTCGCTGGCCTTCGCCTGGCGAACTTCCCAGCGAAGTCCATTGGGAGTAATTCTAGAATTACTCGCTGAGGCTCGCTACACACTCGCCTGGCGAACCTTCGCCAACTCACTTCGCCTGGTGAACTTGCCAACGAAGACAGGGTGTTTGCTTCTGACTTGCTTCGCTGCAGCTCGCTGGGCTTCGCCTGGCGAAGCTTCGCTGCCATTCGCCTGGCGAGCCTGCGAAGACAGAACCTCCATGGCTGTTCCAAAGCCCAAACTCCACACAACCAACCAATTAAATCCAAACCAGTCTCAGTGGCACAACCCTACCATCACCCGACTAAACTACATCGTCTAATCCGAGTTCTAACCGATTAAAACCTCTTTCTACTCATCAAACCAACTTCTAACCTAAGTGGAAAAAAGAGTAGAAACTCTACACAATCCAAACACATACACATACAATCATATACATTTAAGAGATGATGGAGTTTCACACCCTTACCGATCGATTGCAAGCTTTGGTGATGATCCCTTGATGATTCTAGGTTTTCCTCTCCACTTTCTCTTCTCTTTCTCTTCTCCTCTTTTCTCTCTCTTGTTTTTCTTCTTATGTTACTATCTTTTTTTCTTTTCCTCTCTTATTCTATTTCTATCTCTATTTCTTTCCTCTCAAATTCTTTCCAACACTTACCAATCAATTCTCACACTAAATTGCTAAATGTCTAAAATGCCCTTTTTACTCTAATTCCCCGAAAACTCTCCGAATCGGTAAAAATAGATAAAATAAGCAAACACCACATAGTAATATATAATTTCTCAATTTAAAACAAACATCAATTAAATAAATTAAAAGACTCAACAATTAATGGGAATTCAGAATCGGGGCGTTACAACTCTCCCCCACTTTAGAAATTTTCGTCCTCAAAAATATTACCTGATTCAAACAACTCTGGATGCGATTCTCGCATCTTGCTCTCCAACTCCCAAGTCATGTTGCCTTCTGTGGCACCTCCCCAGGACACTTTCACAAGGGCAATATCCTTGCCTCTTAGTTTCTTAACTTCACGGTCCAAAATACTAACCGGTAAAACTTCAACTGTAAGGTTATCTCTTACTTCAACTTCATCCATCGGGATCACATGTGACGGATCCGGAACATACTTCCGAAGTTGCGAGACATGGAATACATCATGCAAATTCGAAAGGTTCAGAGGTAACGCCACACGATAAGCCACAACACCAACTCGTGCGACAATCTGATACGGACCAATAAAACGAGAAGTCAACTTTCTCGACTTCAAAGCACGACCCACACCCGTAACCGGTGTAACTCTCAAAAACACATGGTCGCCCTCTTGAAACTCGAGATCCTTTCTCCTTTTATCATGATAACTTTTCTGTCTACTCTGAGAAGCTCTCATCTTTTCCCGAATAAATTTCACCTTTTCCATCGTTTGCTGTACCATTTCCGGACCAACTACCGACTTTTCACCTGTCTCATGCCAACACAGAGGTGTTCGACATCTCCGACCATATAAAGCCTCAAATGGCGCCATACCAATACTCGAATGGAAACTGTTATTATAGGTGAACTCAATCAACGCTAAATAACCGTCCCACGCACCACCTTGTTCAAACACACAAGCACGCAACAAATCTTCTAACGATTGAATCGTCCTCTCGGTTTGACCATCTGTTTGCGGATGATATGCCGAACTCAATCTCAACTTAGAACCCAAGGTACCTTGCAAACTCTCCCAAAATCTTGAAGTAAATCTAGGATCTCTATCCGACACAATACTCTTAGGAACTCCATGAAGCTTCACAATAGTGCCAACATAAATCTCGGCCAACCTTTCCAAAGAATAAGTAATATCAATCGGAATAAAGTGAGCCGATTTAGTAAGCCTATCAACAATCACCCAAATAGCATTATATCCTCTTTGCGTATTCGGCAATCCCGTAACAAAATCCATCGATATACTATCCCATTTCCATTCCGGAATATCCAACGGTTGCATCAATCCACTAGGCTTCTGATGCTCCACCTTATACTTCTGGCAAGTCAAACACGAGAACACAAAACGAGCAACATCGCTTTTCAATCCAGACCACCAAAAGATCTTCTTCAAATCCTGATACATCTTATTCGCTCCCGGATGAATACTCAAGTCACTCCGATGTCCCTCTTCCAATATCATCTTTTTCAAATCCGCATCATCGGGAATACAAATACGACCTCGAAACCTCAAAACTCCTAATTCATCAACTTTGAAATCTTCATTTCCATTCGTCATCAAATCCACAAATTTCAAATCCAACTTTTGCTTTTCACACACCGTAGCAAGGAAATCATTCGTGACATGCAACATACCAAGCTTCACACTACTCGGCGTTAACTCACAAACCAAACTCAAATCTCTAAAGTTCTCCAAAAGTTCCCACTCTCTAACCATTAAAGTAGACACGTGCAACGACTTCCGACTTAAGGCATCGGCTACCACATTCGCCTTACTCGAATGATAATTTAAACCAAAATCAAAGTCCTTCAAAAGTTCTAGCCATCTCCTTTGCCTCATATTCAATTCTTTTTGATCAAACAAATACTTCAAACTCTTGTGATCGCTAAAAACTTCAAATCTTGCACCATAAAGATAGTGCCTCCAAATTTTCAAAACGAACACTACGACCGCTAACTCCAAATCATGAGTAGGATAATTCTTTTCATGTACTCTCAACTGTCTAGAAGCATACGCCACGACCTTCCCATCTTGCATCAATACACCACCCAATCCTGACAAGGAAGCGTCGCAATAAACCACAAAAGGTTTCGTAGGATTTGGAAAAATCAAAACCGGCGCTATCGTTAACCTTCTCTTTAATTCCATGAAACTCTCTTCACAATTAACATCCCAAATAAAAGCCTTTCCTTTACAAGTCAACTGCGTTAACGGAAGTGCTAACTTTGAAAATCCTTCGATAAACCTCCGGTAGTAACCGGCCAAGCCCAAAAAGCTTCGAATTTCCGTAACTGATCTTGGAGTCTCCCATTGCATTACCGCAGCGATCTTGGATGGATCCACACTAATACCATTTCCGGAAATAATATGTCCAAGAAAACTCACCTTCGATAACCAAAACTCACACTTAGACAACTTTGCGTACAACTTCTTCTCTTTCAAAATCCGCAACACAATCCTTAAATGTTCTTCGTGTTCCTCTCGAGACTTAGAATAAATCAAAATGTCATCGATAAACACTACCACAAAACGATCCAACTGCTCGTGGAAGATACGGTTCATATATTCCATGAAAACACCCGGCGCATTAGAAACTCCGAATGGCATCACCGTATACTCATAGTGACTGTAACACGGTGGGAGAACTGACTTTAAACAATGTTGCGGATAGCAAGAGTCGCCACCGACTTTTATTTTATCCATGAGGAAAGGTTATAAAAGAACAGGAAAGACCTTAGAGGATATTTTGGATCCGGGGGGTAGGTTATGAAAAGGGAAGGTGTTAGCACCCTTTTCATCCATGGTTATCCATGGGCTCTTAGGTACTTAAGCTCACTTTTGAATTGTTTTGAAAGTGTAGTGTGTGAATAGAAAATTTTCAGAATAGTTAATAAATAATCCATGTAAGGATGTGTTAAGAACTTGTTTGAAAACTTGTTGAAAATTTGTTTAAGTGTGAAACAGTTTTGAAGTGAGCAAGCACCTAGGAGTAACTTACCCTAATGTTTAAAGGTCTTTCTTATTCTTTATTCTTTCCTTTAGTAAGACTATCCCTACTATAATGGAGTAGGTAGTCCTTACTTTGGATGTTAAGGGACATGTGAGGGACAATTTGACTTTGAAGGCCATTGTGGGATGTAATAAGCACATATAAGGGACCATCATCATTTTTCGAAAGGGACTCGATTCGTAAAGGCAACCATAAGGGACTTTGATGATTTTTCTATTTGAGGGACTTGCTTTATACACCCCACTTAACCATTATTCGTAGGCAACTTGAGGGATATCCTTAGGAAGTGAGACGGCGATTAAAATCGACTTACGTGTGTGGAATATTTAATTTAATTATCTTATATTAAAATGATCTAATTTATTTTTTTTTAAATATCATGCATATTAGCACTCCCTAATTACTAACCATAATGATAATAATAATTAAATAATTACAATTTTCATCCAAGAGGCAATTACAAAATAATAAGCAAAATAATTAAATAGCAAAATATAAATAAGCAATAATAAATAATAAAGGTGGTTAGTAAGCAATATCTAACAAAATAATAAACCTGATTAGAATATAAATGGGTTAGTATTATAGTATTTAAATAAGATAGTTTTAATCATCCTTAATAAAAAAAGCACAAATATCTCATCATTTTAAAAGGTTATCAATTTGAGATTAGTAAATACAGAGTAAATTAAGTTGAGTTATTGAAGGTTAATTTGAAAAGAAGATAATTGGTTTTAACTTTATAAAAAGAGTTGATTAAGGTTAATTAATTATCTTTAAAAAAATGATTAATTAAAATGGGTTATCAATTTATTATTTTTTTTTTAAAACCTAATGGTTAACTAAAGGATTAAAATATTATTAAAAGAAAAAAAAACTGATTATCGAAAAGTTAGAAGATGATTATGGTGATTTTAATGATGATTAGTGTGATTAGAGGTTAACGGTGATTAGGGGGAGTATGTATGGTATGTGTGTAGTGAGGGAGGTGTGTGGTGCGTGCACAGAAACATAATTAATGGAATACAACAACAAGAAGAAAATAGGAGACGGAGGAACCCTAGGTCCTTTCCCCCCCGAGTCGCGACCTCGCCTCTCTCATCTCAATCGCAACTCCTTCTCGCTTGACTCCCTGCACCTGAAACAACATCAACACATCAATAGTTCAACGCATTCTGTTCGAAACAAAGAATTACCGAAGGCTTGAGAGACGGTGGAGCTCGCGGTGAAATTGGTGATGGAGGATAAGCCTTCCTCTTCGTTCAAGCACGAATGGTGGCGGTTCCGAGATTTCAACCGTCGAAGAAGATAAGTTCTTTTCACGTTGTTAGGGTTTCGCGATTTAACTTTTGGGGTGATTTTTTCGGTCGTCCTCCGTGATGATCTTCTAGGGTTTTCTTCTCCTTTTCTTGTGGTTATTCGTGTCTCTTTATATAGGCTTCAACCGAGGTTCCCTGAATTGAAATCGCATTGATGTTGATTGATAATTGATTTAGGATTTCCTTATTGGGGCCAATCTGATTTGAGGATATTCCTTTTCCGTTGATCGCCTTAATCTTTGATTTCGTGATTAACTTTGGGATTGGATTTGATTTGGTCCTGAATCGAATCTTCTATTTTTTCAGTGAATATTCTCCAATGATTTTACTAACCCTGAATTTGTGACCTGGCAGGTGCGGGTAGCAAAGGTTTTGGGCCGAGGAAGAGTTAGCAGCCCAGAAAAAGCTTGCATCTGATAGACTTGTAATGACCTCTTGCGAAGAAGAGTATGGTTAGGTTATTCATCATGAGGTTGGGATTTTTAGCATGTCTCGGTTGGGATGGAAGCGGTTCTTCATTGAGTGGTTCAATAAGATCCATGGCTCCAAGAGTTTCTAACTCCTGAATTGCCGCAAGTGCAGTGACTGGACTTTCATGGTCAAAATGTGGTTTGATAACAGCGAGAGATTCTTTTATTTTCTTCGAAAGTGTTCGAGTTTCCTTCTGAGATCAACTTCATTAGCAGTATTTTGTGAAGCACTGGCAGTAGTAGGGGTTGTTCCCTTCTTTGGACGACTTGAGTGCTTGTGGTTATGGCTTGCAATGTGACTTGGGTTGATCTCATGTCTGAACTACTCGGTGAGTTTTGCTTATGGCTCTCAATTGTTCTGCCTATTGCCATCCTTATGTGTTTCAACATGCACTGTATTGGAGTTCAAGAACTTCATAATCTTTCCTTGTTTGTGACGACAGATTTATTTGGAAAGGTGTGGAATCAACAACTGCTGTGTTAACCTCTCCTACCACTTTCAAATTTGATCAACATCTCGAAGCCGGCATCGCGTGTATACATATAAAAATCAATTCTCGCAACTATTAGAGGTTTGTACCTGTTTTTCGAAACTTAAAACATATAATTCTTGTTGTTTCTGTCTTGATACATTGGTTCTCATCACTCTCACGCACGGTAGTAGTGTCGATTGATGTTAATTTACGCCAGGAAGGCATGTTTCAATTTTGACCTATGAAAGTGCTTTTCTTCTTTGTGACACAGGGATGATCCTGTTGCGTCTGACGCACGACTTAAAGGATTGAAACAAATTCTGGGCAACGATGGTGGACTCCAGGTGAGAGATTGATTAACCAGGTTTGAAGTCATTGGAATTATAGCTGAAGGTTTTATACTAGGCAAAGCTCCTTGCAAAGATGACATAGAAGTGAATATTGGGAGCCTGAACCAGAGTTGGTTGACTGACCGTGTCAAATGGATTTGCAGATTTTGATGGTTGCGGGAAACTCGGTGTGGACGTCACCTTGTTGTATTAAACTGAGACACCTATGCCAGGTGGGACTGGAGTAGGAGAGGGTGAGCATTTAGAATGAATAGATCCTCAGGAAGTTCAATTTTCATTTGGTTTTATATACGCAGTAGAGGTTTGTGGAGCAACACTATCTTTTTGTTATTGACAAACTTTGTCGTATGTGGCATTGAGGTACTTGAATGCCACCGATAACTGAAAGCTACATTTGCAGGCAGGGTAGATTGTTTGAGTGGCAGGATGATCAATAGCGAATGTGAACAAAGGTTGCGATTGCTGATGTTGTGAGCTATGCCGCTGACCTGTATCATCGAAAGGTGGTGAGGTTGTCAATCCCGAAGGTGTTAATGATTCAACACTGGCCAGGGAAGTTGTAAAGCTGCTCGTAGCTGGAGCTGATCGTGCCAAAGGCCTTGAGATGCTTTTATCATAGGTGCAACATCAAAGGAGGCCTAATTGTCATCCCCAGAATATGTTGGATTCGCGAGTTGAACCACAGTAGTTGGTGTGTTCGTCGAACGATGTCAAAGGTATTATCCAATGCCTCCACCTTGTCAATTTACTTACCAAAATACTGATGACCAGTTTTTGACACACACTAACACCGCTTGCTGTTATGATGTTTCGAAGTAATGCCGGCGTGCATGACCTGAGATTTCTAATTAAGGTTGCACTTTTATCTGTTGATTGCAGGTTTTATTTGGGTGTATTTATCATTGGTAACTGCTGAAGTATCTCCTAAATTCGTCTTGCAGGTTTGATGGCTGCCTTTGAGGATGCAACAGTTGGCACGTCTAAGTTGCGCCTCAAGCCATCTCAAGGACCAAGCACAACAGAAACTGGTTGTTTTGGCTTGAAGAAGAGGCTGCATCTAGAACTGCTTGCGTATGGCATTCAATGGGTGTCTTGGGAGAGCTCACAAATTCTGGTGCACATGTGCAACTCTTGCTATTCTCATATTTTCTTTAATTAATCTAGTGTTTTGCCTGTTGTTGAATTGCTTCAAAGACTTAATGACTTCATGCATTTCTCTTGACAGGGTTGAGTAGAGTGTCTCGTGTTGACCCAGGCGTGGTATTGCTCTACACTTGCTGCGAGCCTCAGTTTACTGAGATTGCTGCCGAAACTTCAAGTGACTGGTGTGAGCTTCAAATTATTCAAAGGTCTGTTATGCTTCCTGTGTGAGTGTAGTTCTTAATAATGTCTGCGTCCCGTGATGCTTAATCGTTGGTGTGAATTGAATGCAGGTACACTGCTAATTCAGACTTCAGGTAGTCAAGGCTCATGGACGATGTCGTATCTTCTTCCAAACAGTTTAACTTTCTTCAGCAATAGGCGTTCAATTCAGATACCTGCAGAAGGGCAAAATCCTACTGCTGTTGTTGTCTTTTGCACTCAAACATAACTGTCTTTCTCCAATCTTGAAGACTTTCATTGTGCAATTGGTTTCTTTTGCAAGGAACACAAGCTGGCCTCACAAACTCTTAAGTAAAGTCATGATTTGGAGCAAAGTAGTTGATGTTCATCTCCCACGGACCGGGGTTAGGAAGCGAGTCAAAGCTGCTGAGAGTGTACTGATCCATCTGTTGAAGGTTGTGCTCAAATTCTGTTTCAAGATTAGAGTAACTGAATCTGCTGTGTTAACTGATCTTATGTGCTTCACTTTTGATATGCTATCTGGTGTACTTTTGGCAGGGTGTTCGTTGGCTGGACAAGACTTGTTAGTTCCATTCAAGCCAAGTCCATAGTATCAACAATTTAGACAGCGTTTGATCGATCATATCCGGAGTTAGTATCCTGTATGCCAATCGGAGCGCGAGTTTCATCCCAACTGAGACATATCCGTAGCAGGCTGGAGATGCAGGACAAGGTATGATATAGCAATGACTCGTTGAAGCGAGTTCCTTATACATCTTGCCATTGCTGTTGTTTAATTGCGGTTTCGACGGTTATTTTGAATTTGCTACCTCTGCTTTGTGTTCAAACTGATGCGTTATTATTTGTCACAGTGTGCACATGAAGCGAGCTAGCACACGAGGGCTTTCAAGATTGGCGTGACATGCTCAAAGTGCAAAATAGGAGTGACACGAAGAGACATTGGATTGCTTAGAATTAGGACTTATGGATTTGTGGTAGTTGTTAACTTTGTAATTCTCTGATGCTGCAATGGTCATGGTTTTCGTGTAACTTTTATGATTCTGTGCTGGGATACAATTATGGCGGTAAACGGTTTTAGACAGGTCTGATAGGATTTGGGAGATATCTGGGTTAGTTTATATTATTGGCTTGAATAACTAATAATCTTCCTATTTTTTCTTTCAGGGGCGCATTTGGTTATGGTTCTGCTGTCTTCCAAAACGAGAATGAGACGTCGTGGACTGTCGTGTTGCTCGTCCTTGTGGCTGGTATGCGAAAGCTTTCTGATGTTGTCTACCATCAGCTATTACAGTTACTGAATCTTTGTCATTTGTTCAAATGTAGGTAATTATTGTAAGGTAAAACCAAGCAACGTACGTTTCGGTCGGCGGAGTTTTCTGGACTACTTCAAAGCCAAGAGCTTATTCAAACATATTGCAACAATAATTCCAGTGTGCCAACATTGACTGCTTTGCAAGACTTGTTTATGATAACTTCCGCCATTTATAAACAAAAATTGGTTGTTATTTGCGATGTAAACACTAAAAGTTCCTTCCATTATTTAATAAGACCGGCATTTATTCTTTGCTTCCTCATTCATATTAGCCTTCCCATATCTTGTTGTTGAAATAACGATGCATAATGAAATGGTTAATATATTGGCAAAGGTGAGGATGGCAACATCATCACACTATGATTAGAACACCGCATCATACATCAAGAGCATAAACAACCATTAAGTTCATTAGAGCACACTTAAATGACTGCTGATGGCTTCTGGTGTTTACGGTATATGCTAATATTAACACCTCTTTCATAATAGCAGAAAACTTGTTATCGGAAATCTTGAACTTGAATAACGCCACTATCTGGACTAAAGCCTGAAACCCTTGAGTGTTGTTTGGAAAAACTTTAGAACATGCTTGAATTGTAAGAAGATGAAATACTAGCCTCGTCTTGATACTACTAATGGGATATCTTTGAACTGATCTCGTATACGCCTTGGATTGGAAATGTTTGAATCTTGATCCTATCTCTTGCATTTGTAATTAGACTTTGCATTTTTAACATTCAAAGTGTGTTCTTCATAATGACATCAACCACGAATCTTCATTACTTTGAGACCTCATAGCAAACCTTAATGCCTAATCCGTTCTCTAGAGGTTAGAAATCCATAATGATCTAACTCTTTAGATAGGAATAGTGTCGGACTCGATTCCTCGGATAAAACATAGATGTTCTAGATTGAGGAAATCTCACTTTACATCACGAAGGTCATTCTTTCCTTTTCTTGATCACAAAATACACGAATTAGTCAACAACCGTGCAATACATTATGTCCTTAAATAAACACGCTTTGAATCCAAAGGACGGGAAAACTTAAACTTCCTTTGGGGAATGCTCTGATATATCTTTGAAGAGAAATTTTTCAGGAGGCTAAAACACTCATCAGACCTTGAATCTTTTTCAGCGAACCATAATGTAGTGGTCAGTATGAACCTTGTGAACCTTCTTGGAACACAAAGTCTTGTATTGTGAGGGCAAATTTTGGGGTGCAACAGTGACCATATCGTGTTCTAAAAGCCGTCTTCGAAATATCTTCTTCCTTAACCCGAATCTGGTGATAACCGGATCTCAAATCAATCTTACTAAAAACACGGGCTCCAACTAATTGATCCATCAAATCATCGATTCTTAGAAGCGGATACTTGTTCTTAATTGTCACCTTATTCAACTGCCGATAATCAATACACAATCGCATACTACCATCCTTCTTCTTTACCAACAATACCGGCGCACCCCAAGGAGAAACACTTGGTCTTACAAATCTCTTATCCAATAAATCATTCAACTGCTTCTTCAATTCCACCAACTCCGATGCCGACATACGATACGGGGCCATCGAAATCGGTCTAGTACCCAGAACTAGATCAATAGAAAATTCAACCTCTCTCTTTGGCGGCACATCCGCAACATCTTCCGGAAACACTTCAGGAAATTCACAAACCACAGGAAACACGTCGAGCTCAACTTTGCTCTCCACCGAAAACGATGCAAACAAACCAAACAACTGAGCTTCGTCCGCTAAAAGTTTCTTCAACTCTTTAGTGGAAAGAAAACTCTCGTTTTCACCATCTTCCAAAGAAGGAAACCTTACTAACTTGTGATAGCAATCCAGATGAACTCTATTAAATTGCAACCAGTTCATACCCAAGATTACGTCCAAACCTTTCAACGGCAAACACACTAAATCCATAACGAAGTCCTTACCATACATGGTCAAAGGACAACTTGCACACACCAAAGAAGTAGTTACCGACCCCGAAGCGGGAGTCCCAATAACCATACCACTACTCAAAGAAACCATACACAAATCCAACCGCTTAGCACACGCAAGAGAAACGAACGAGTGAGTCGCTCCAGTATCAATAATAGCAACTAAAGGCATATCATTAATAAAGCATGTACCTTTAATCAAACGATCCGCCGCATTAGTAGCGTCTGATCCTGCTAATGCGAAAACTTTTCCGCCCGCCTGAGCTTGCTTCGGTTTGGTACAATTCGGGCTAATGTGACCCACCTCGCCATAATTAAAACACTTCACAGCATTCTTTCTACACTCTGTTGCATCATGTCCAAGGAGCCCACAGTTGGAACACTTGGCTTTGAACTTTCCACAATCATAAGACTTGTGGCCCATCACGCCACACTTAAAACATTTGATCGCACCGGAACCTCCTCCGGGTCTCCTATCAAAGTTTCCCCTATGTTTGCCCTTATCAGCAGGCGTCACATAAGGTCCGCTTCGTACTTGCTGCTTCCCTCTCCTCTCGCTCAAACCCTTATAATGAGTAGAACGAGCTCTAATGTCTTCTTCATAAATCCTACAGCACTCGGTCAAATCCGAAAATCTTCGTATTCTTTGATAACCCACCGCTTGCTTTATCTCAGGACGCAAGCCATTCTCATACTTGATACATTTGGAAAATTCCGCCGTAACCGCATCATAGTGAGGGTGAAACTTCACTAACTCAGTAAACTTAGCGGTGTAATCCACCACCGACATATTACCTTGTTTCAATTCCAGAAATTCCATTTCTCTCTTCCCTTTAACACTTTCGGGATAATACTTCCTTAGAAACTCAGTACGAAATAAATCCCACGTAATCTCCTCATCGTCGACCTCAAGAACTTGCCTCACGCTGACCCACCAGTCATCAGCCTCTTCTCTCAGCATGTGAGTCCCTAGTCTCACCTTGTTCCCTTCAGCACAATCCATCACCCTAAAGATCCTCTCAATTTCCTTTAACCATATCTGAGCACCATCCGGATCAAATCTCCCTTTGAACACCGGTGGTTGGTTCTTCCTGAACTCATCATTCGCATTCACGTTAGGTGCACCCTGCACAGCTCTGGCCATAGCCTCTAACGCCGCTGCCATAGCATTGTCATTACGACCTGCCATATTCTGAGGATTCCCAAAAATAACAACAAGGTTAAACAACCGTTCAACCAACACAACAACAAGACAGACACGACTGACTCAACCAGGCTCTGATACCACTTAATGTAACACCCCCTTTCTATACCCCCAAATTAATACATTTAATCAATTAGGCACTTAGAAAATTTATTTCATCAGAGTTTAATTAAAACATGGTATATAAGAGGCGCATCACATTATCACGAAATTAAACACATACGATACCTGCTCAAAATAGATATGCAACAATGGGTAACCCACATCTCAATATTTAGAATAAAAGCGGAAACATCCAAATATTGAATCGATCACATTCATAAAAGTATATACAACCATTCAATAAATTCATGCTTTACAACCATATCCATAGTGGATACATACACAGATGTATCACAAGGAATCAAAACAAATGTAACTCCAAAGGAGTCAAAGGCTTCCTAACTACCCAGATGTTACATATCAGAGCCATTGACCAAAAAGAATGAAGACATCGCTTCACAAAAAGAACCTCCAGCTTCCTACTCTGCAATGCCTCATAAAGCATTATAAAACAGCAGAAGGGTGAGAAACAATATCATAACAGTTAATGCATAAAATTGTATATATACATATACTCATATTTGCACAAGTTATACTCAAATTATGTTCTCACCACATTAAGCATATACAATTAATCATGCCTCTACACATGCTCATGAACATTCACTATATGTTCCTCCAAACAATCATATATAACATACACAGTTACATTCATACAACTAATGCATCATACACAGATGACTCATGCAACTCATAGAGACCGACACACGACTCTATGCAGATGCAAATGCGGTACCGACTCATTTCAACAAATTCTCTAAGGAATCGAGTATTCAACAGATTCTCCACGGAATCAAGTATTCATCAGATTCTCCATGGAATCAAATATTCATCAGATTCTCCACGGAATCGAATATTCAGCAGATTCTCCATGGAATCAAATACTCTGCAGATTCTCCACAGAATCAAATACTCTAGTCAATCCTCCAGGGGATTACATGTTATGACCGATTCTCCGAGGAATCACACAATGCAACCGATTCTCCAAGGAATCTAATGTAACCATCGTATCATACGAGGTTCTGCAAATCCTCCGAGGGATCATTCAACACAAAAATGCATACTAAGATGTTACACAATGCTAATCCTCCGAGGGATCGATCAACACAGAATGCATACTATGTTCACAAACATACTCATTGCATTTATCACATACATCGCATATATCTATCATGCATTCACATTATGCACCATTTCACACATGGTTTACACACATATCATCCTATCAATGCGTTTCTATTCAATTCAAGCAAATACACAAGATTATCAAACGTTCAAGATTCACCATTGGCTCTACAATCTAGGATTCACGCCTTTCGGCCACCCACAGCACGACATGTCGAAACAGTTCACACATCAATCATTCATATAGGCATTAATCATAATTGAATCGGCCAAAAATCATGCTATGAATAAACAGCAAAACAAATAACACTGTCAGGTTCGCCAACCTTCACCTGGCGAAGCCACGCAGCGAATGCTCGCTGGCCTTCGCCTGGCGAACTTCCCAGCGAAGTCCACTGGGAGTAATTCTAGAATTACTCGCTGAGGCTCGCTACACACTCGCCTGGCGAACCTTCGCCAACTCACTTCTCCTGGCGAACTTGCCAGCGAAGACAGGGTGTTTGCTTCTGACTTGCTTCGCTGCAGCTCGCTGGGCTTCGCCTGGCGAAGCTTCGCTGCCATTCTCCTGGCGAGCCTGCGAAGACAGAACCTCCGTGGCTGTTCCAAAGCCCAAACTCCACACAACCAACCGATTAAATCCAAACCAGTCTCAGTGGCACAACCCTACCATCACCCGAGTAAACTACATCGTCTAATCCGAGTTCTAACCGATTAAAACCTCTTTCTACTCATCAAACCAACTTCTAACCTAAGTGGAAAAAAGAGTAGAAACTCTACACAATCCAAACACATACACATACAATCATATACATTAAAGAGATGATGGAGTTTCACACCCTTACCGATCGATTGCAAGCTTTGGTGATGATCCCTTGATGATTCTAGGTTTTCCTCTCCACTTTCTCTTCTCTTTCTCTTCTCCTCTTTTCTCTCTCTTGTTTTTCTTCTTATGTTACTATCTTTTTTCTTTTCCTCTCTTATTCTATTTCTATCTCTATTTCTTTCCTCTCAAATTCTTTCCAACACTTACCAATCAATTCTCACACTAAATTGCTAAATGTCTAAAATGCCCTTTTTACTCTAATTCCCCGAAAACTCTCCGAATCGGTAAAAATAGATAAAATAAGCAAACACCACATAGTAATATATAATTTCTCAATTTAAAACAAACATCAATTAAATAAATTAAAAGACTCAACAATTAATGGGAATTCAGAATCGGGGCGTTACACTTCCAGCAGCCTTTTGGTCTTCTGATGGTCTGGCTGAGAAAGTAATCCCTCGATAAGTAGATCTCTTTGCTTGAGAACACACCGTAAATCACCAATAGATTCCCCCCATGCCCCTTCTCCAAAGCAGTCATCTAACTTCCGCTTCTGGGGCACAACCCTCTTCTTGCGCTCGACGGCTTTGTTCAATGAGTTCTGAAGACCATATCTTGTCATAACCTCCTCTTCATACTTTCTCTTGCTAGCCTTCAACTGATCTTCGAGTTCAGAAATTTGCTGTTTCAATTTGTCTTCCCTCTCTTTGCTGTTGGTTAGCGTAGCATTCCACGTTTTGTTGCACGAAGAGATTTCCCGGTAGGCGATATCGAGTGACTTCTTCTTGGACTCTAACATATCATGAGAGCTTCTGAAGTCTTTTCCCAGGCGTTCACACTTCTTTTTCTCTTCTGCCAGTTCAGCACCTAACCTGTTTATCAACTCAGTTTGCTGTTGGGAGGAATACACCGCTTTGTTTCTCTCACTCCGGATTTGAGCAAATTCCTTCTCTAACTCTTCATTGATCTTCATCAAGTCTTCTTTTTCTCTTACTACCTGCTCATAGACCTCGATAGCCACAGTAGTTGGTTCCTCAACTGGAATGGGACCAGGACGTGATACTGCTGGAAAAGGCATTTGCACCTGCCTTACCCTCTCTTGAATCCACACCTTGTAAGGCATATAAGCTTGACAATCATTCTTGCCTAGTAATGGCTTTCCCCTTCTGCAAATTTGGTTCCAAGCATGCTGAAGCTTGGCCAATAATTCCCCACTCAGGTCACCAGTGAAATACAGAGATTCCTGTATTTCTTCTTCCTTCGGCGGACTCTTCAAAGCATACCCAAACTGTCGAACCAACAATGAAGGGTTGTAATTGATACATCACTTCCTTCCAATCAAAGGAACGTTGGGAAACCCGGCGCAACTGAAGATAATCTCTGACCCCAATAAATCTCTATCGAACCAGACAATGTCTTCTGAAGAAAGTCCCATTAGACGCTCGGACCATTCAGCTGTATCTGCAGACTCAACAAAAGGACCCTTCTTGGGCAGATGGCTCTCAAACCACATATTCAGCAATGGTACACAACAATGGACATTTTTCCCCCTTCTGTTTTCGTTCTTGTAGTGCAGGGAATGATAGAAATCTCCAATCAAGGTAGGCACCGGGTTGCCTGCAGCAAACAAGTGGAATGCATCCAAATCAACGAACTCAGGCAGATTAGGGAACAGTATAATCCCATAGATGCACAAGGCAAGAACAGCGTTAAACACGATCCAGCTGCCACTTTTGGCATATTCTTGAGCTTTGCCAACCAAAAACTTGAGAGAAAACCCCGAAACTCCATGCCAGGAAGTCAACAACAACTCTGCAGGATCCATATGTAAGGGAACAGCTAAGTCTTCCAGCTTAGGCTTAGCGTCAAAGTGAATGAAGGGCACTCTGTTCTGAACTGGCAACTCTAGAAGCTCAGCGTACTCCTCCATGGTCGGAGCCAAAATGAAGTCCTGGAACATAAAACACCTCAAGGAGGGATCATATAACTGCATCAATGTGTATAACCCATTCAGCTCGTATGCAGTTGGCCTGCAAACCAAACTCAGTAGTCTCCCATAGCTCTTCCTAAAGCTTCTCTTCACATCATCGTCAGCTAGGGAAATTAGACCCAACAGAGGAGTCACATCAGGGGTAGGCAACTTATACGCAACAGTCTTCCTCAAAGTACTCATGGTGACAGATAGAAGTCCGGAGCACTAGAATCGGGAAGTATGAAAATGCACCTGTAGCACAGACACACGTTAATGATATGCACATGATGATGCAAACAATGCAATCTGCAAGCAATGCAACAAGGGATCAAGTGCCCCTGGCTGAGAAGTCCAATCCACAATATTGGCCTCAAATAGACCCACAAACTGTTCAAGACCATCCACAATGCTCCAACCCGGTCTCTGACAGACCCAATAACACTGTCCTCAAATATCACACCACTGAATCTCAATCAAGAAAACTGGTAATCTGGAGGTCAAGTTACCTGCATGTCCCAACCCCTCTCACAGGTAGGTGTCCTAATAACTGACACAAGGTATGGCATCCTATGCGGTCGTCGGCGTCACAGACTTTCAAGACTGATGATACGATGCCCAGAAGGTGTGGCATCATCATGTCCTGAAGAGGCCTCACTTAGCCAACTTCCAAATGATCGATCCCCGGAGTCGACAATCCAACTAACCAACAACCCCCTCAACCCAAAGGGTTGAAAAAGAAGTCAACCAGAAAAACCTCGTCCGAGCGTGGATTTCATGAGACACTAGTGTCTGCAAAGCAAGCACGCGCCCACTAATTTCCACTCTAATTCTAGGTGCACTCAAGCCCAGGTCCGGCTTATCTCTCAATCATAGATCCCCCTCATACCCACAGCAATAATCACAATAATATAATGATGAATGTAAAATATAGAAACGTAAATCCATACAAAACCCACGACGGGAAAACAAGCGCTAGGATTGACTCGCGTAGGGAACCGTTGGAGTCCCCAACAGAGTAGCACTCTTGGGGGGATGGACGATTGCTGTTATTATTTTAGTAGATGTTATTGTTGATTGAACTTGTTACGATGTTTTTATTAAATTATTTTAAGAGAACATGTTGTATACTTTATCGAACTTCCACCGGAAGTAATGACGAGTTGTTTTATGATTAAATGGTTAAGTAATACATTGGTGCTTGTTCATCCAATTTCGTGCTACGTATGATATTTGCAAGTTGTTGCATAATGATTGTTGTCTATCAGGTTGAAGTGTAACATCTCTGATATGAGGAATTTTGTCTGTGTGACGATCGTCACAGGCTCATGACGACCGTCATGCAGTCAATGTTTGCGCTGCTGCGCTTTGTTTGCTATATGAATTGTTGTTTTTCTTGTTATCCGCAAGTTTAGATTTGGGGTGTTACATTAGTGGTGTCAGAGCAGGTCGGTCCGTCCGGCCAAGTTGTCTAGTGTCGTCGAGTCAGTCATCGTGCCTAACACTAGAGTCTCGTTAATTATGAAATCTGACTGTTGGTTGTTGCAGCTTAAGTGAAATGGCTGGGAGGAATGATGCTGCAATTGCTGCTGCTCTGCAAGCTTTAGCTAATGCTATGGAACATCAGCCGAATCCTGCTGGAGATGCTGGGTCTCGCAGTTTGGCAACATTTCAACGGGAGAATCCGCCTACCTTCAAGGGTAAGCATGATCCTGATGGTGCATTGGAGTGGTTAAAGGAAATGGAGTGAATCTTTCATGTGATGGATTGTAATCCAGCACAGAAGGTCCGTTATGGGACTCATATGCTAGCAGTCGAAGCTGATGACTGGTGGCTAGAGACCCGTCCAGTGTTGGAAGCTGCAGGTGAAGAAGTTACTTGGACTGTATTTCGTAGGGAATGTTTGAAGAAGTATTACCCGGAAGATGTCCGTGGTAAGAAAGAGATTGAATTTCTTGAACTGAAGCAAGGAGACAGATCTATTACTGAGTATGCGGCGAAGTTCAAGGAGTTGGCTAAGTTTTACCCGCACTACAGCGCAGAGACTACTGAATTCTCTAAATGTATCAAGTTTGAGAACGGATTGAAGTCTGAAATTAAGAAAGCAATCGGGTATCAGAAGATCCGTGTCTTTGATTCGTTGGTTGAAAGCTGTAGGATTTATGAAGAGGATAGCAATGCTCATTACAAGTTGGTGAGTGAGAGGAGAGGCAAATCACAGCAGAGTCGTGGTAAGCCTTATGATCCTCCAGCTGGCAAAGGGAAACAGAAAGTAGCTGACGGCCGGAAAGCTAGTAGGGGAGATGCTCCTGCTAGTATTGTTTGCTATAAGTGCGGAAAGCCAGGTCACAAGAGTAATGTATGTAATTCTGGATCATTGAAATGTTACCGTTGCGGAGAGTTGGGACACGTTGTTGCTGAGTGCAAATGCAAAAGAATGGTTTGTTTCAACTGCGGTGAAGAAGGACACCTGCGAGACAAGTGTCAGAAGCCTAAGAAGGAACATAATGGCGGAAGAGTGTTCGCGCTATCTAGGACTCAGACATCCAGTGATGACAAATTGATTGAAGGTACTTGTTTCATTAATGGTAGTCCTTTACTTGCTATTATTGACACTGGTGCTCTCATTGCTTTATTGTTGCGGATTGTGTTGAATGTTTGGGTCTTATGTTGTCACACATGAGTGGAGAGATGGTAGTTGAGACCCCATCTAAGGGATCGGTAACTACGTCTCTTGTGTGTTTGAAATGTCCTCTGTCGATGTTTGATAGAGATTTCCTGGTTGACTTAGTCTGTTTGCCACTAAGTGGGATAGACATAATTTTGGGTATGAACTGGTTAGAGTATAACTGCGTTCATATTAATTGCTTTGATAAGTCGGTGAGATTGTCTACTCCTGAGGAGGAGGGAGCGCGTTGGGTAATGTCGCTACTGCGAAAATCGGCGCCGGCTGAACAGAAGAGTCGCCACCGTGCGTTATTTATCCCAACGGAGGGAAAGGAAACGCTCGAAGTAAACCTACCGCAAAGACGGGAAAGGAATGGTCATCGTTACCAAATCCTGGATTCGGGAGTCGATTACGCAAGGGGAAGGTATTAGCACCCCTCACGTCCGTCGTACTCGACGGGATCCACGCTTGTTTTCTAGTACGGATTGTTATTCTATCTATGCTAAAGGTCTGGGGTTAAAAGAAAATAAAATGACTCGGCAAAGTATCGCACTTTATGCCTACGTATTCCCGTCTGGAACGAGAAATCAGAGTCAACGTAGTTCGCCTACCTACGGGAAAGGAGGGGAAGGTTGCTCGCTGGGATATCGCATCCTATGCCTACGTACTTTCATACAGCATGAAAGATCAGAGCAAACGTAGTTCGGGCTACGGAAGACACAGATTTGTCTGTTTATCTTTTATCCTTCTGAAAAAGGTTTTCTCCTGATTACGGGTCCAAGCGGACAAAAATGACACTTTGATTGGTTTTCAGTCTTTTACGCAAGAACTGTCTTTTATTGATGTTTGACCTCTTATTGTATTTTTGATTGTTTTGAGATGAGAAGAGAACGACGCTCTAAAACCTAGGGTTTGAAGTGGGAATCAAAACTACCCTAATGTTATCATACATGGATTAACACCTAATGTCTGTCATATTTCTCTCTTGCGCAGAAAGAAACAGAGATCCTAGGGGATAAACGGAAAAGAAACAACATATAGTAAAGCAGTAAAAATGCATGAGATGCAGCAATACAAGCGAGGCAAGGGAGTCACACTCAACCTCGAACCTGGGAAAACAAGAGGCAAAGTGAAACAGATTCACTTCAAACCTATGGGAAAATTAACAAACAATAGAGCAAAGAAAATAAAACCCCAAATCCAGCTCTGACAGCAAACCAGCTTCTACAGCAACAGCTTCAGAAAGCAGCAAACCCTAATTCAACAGTTGAGCAGCTTTAACATGAACCAACTTCTCCTTTATCAATCTTCAATGCAATTAACTTCATCCTCAATGGCTTCTATCTTCAAGGCAAGCACTCCAGAAGAGAATCACTTAACAGAATAAGTTGAATGATAAACAGCTTATTGACAACCAAAGGAAGCCTATAAGTGTTTAACATTATGAGAGACAGGTTCCCTCAAAGTTCTACTTCCAAGATAAGCCACTTATCCCTCCAAAGGAGGGATGTGAATATATTAGAAGGACTTTTAGTCATTGGGAGGAATGGAAGCACAAGAAGCTTTCCATGTTTGTGAAAGAGATCAGTCTAAACTAAAGCTCTCCATATTTCTCCTATTTCCTATGTCTTCAAAAACCCTCTGCAAGCAGCCCAATCCTCAAGCTCCAAGCATCTTCTTGAACCAAGCTTTGATCTTTGTCTTCAATCATCATTCAAGGTCTTCATAAGCCTCAGCAAGCAGAACCCAAGCCCCAAGCCCAATTGAAATGACCAAAACCCCACAAACAAACAACATCCCAAGGGGGAAACACACCAATATCAACCAAATTGCAAAAATCAGGTAAAAATAGTAAAACTCATTATAAAATCCTAATTAAATTTCTAGGGGACCCTAACTATGTACCCTATACCCCATATAAATTCCAAGACCTAAATCAATTCTAAAACCCCAAAACTATGCCCTAAACTGCACCTAATTGTTGTGAAACCCTAATCTTGATCACCCTAAAGTTGATGGTTCAAAACTATCCTAAATTAAATCACAAAAATGTGATAAAATTCCAGGGGGAACCTAATATTCTAATCTAACCATAGGAAAAAGAATTACATCAAAATATGAAATACAATGGCCATACTAAATTCAGCAAGTAACATATACCAAGTGTAAATGGAATAAATGCCATAAAAATGTAAAAATGCACCAAAATATAAAAAAGGAATGAAATGCCAATTTTATTCTTTTACAAATTTCTTGATGTTTTTATGAAAATGAGGGAAAAACTCCCATGTAAAAATAACCATTTTTCAATTTGTTATGATTTTCTTACTAAACTATATGCAAACATGAAAATCAAAGGAAAATCAATTAAAAATGAAAAATATGAGCGGCAACTAGCAATTATTTACAGTTCAAAAGGGAAATGGGCTTAGAAGGGGGGTGCAGCTAGCAAAACGCGCTAGGCCCATACTGCTTCAGAAAAAACACTAAAAAAACAAAGGAAAATACAAATGGGGGAGGGCGAATAGCATGATTTCGCCTTGGTAATTGATTGGGCCCCCAGACTAGGGGTGCTAATAGCAAAATTATTTGGGCCCAAAACAACAAAACACACTGGGAGGGGGTGCCACGAGTAAAGGGGGGAGATGATCAGCAACCTCCCAATGGGCCTAAGGCCCGGATCCAATCTCAACTCAGCCTTAGCAAACTGAACCCTAAACTCCTCTAACTCTCCCTTGTACTGTTCATCGTCACTCTCCCAACCCTAGCTGCGCCTTTACGCCCTCTCCTAACCCACTCTCTGAGACTCTCTCGATCTCCCAAACCTTTGCTCAAAACAAAACCTTACAGACTTACTCCGATGTTCAAACCAAGTCACAAAGTTCTAACATAATCTCGTTTCAAACCTAACCATCACAAAGACCTCAATCTATAGCTATCAAACTACCACGAACATGCAATGAATTAGATGAGAAGCAATAAAAACCTGGATGATGATGCTGAGAAGATCTGTGGATGACGAAGATCTTGAGCTTCTGACGAGAGTCTTGAGGAAGATCTGGAAAAAAGGAACTCGCTAAAGAAAAAATGTGATGGTGCTCTTGGTGAATGAAGATCGTTGTTCTGGAAAATTCTATGACGACATCGAAGGACAAACGTTTAGATCTGGAGGCGATTGAAGCTATCTCACAAGATTGATGAAGGATGTGGTGGATCTGTGAAGATTTGAAGATTATTGATGAGGATCGTTGGAGATCTTGCTGAACGGTGATGAATCTTGAAATCGGAGGAAATCTGGAGATGCAGGTGATGAATGTTCTTGAGCTCGCTTGAAGATTTCTGGAAAAAGCTCCTGAATCTTGATGAACGGTGACGAGCGGATTGATGCAAGAACGAAAATCCAGATGCAGATCAACAATAAATTTCTGGAAACGAAGATGAAAGTAGTGAGGATCGGTGGATCTTGGGGATTTCCGGCGAAAACACGTTGTTGATGTTGATGAAGAACGGTGAAGATCAGCGAAAATTGCAGTTTCCGGTGAAGTTTGCAGTTACCGGCGAGAGGTTACGGCGGCGGTGCGGTTGTCCGGCGGCTATTGCATGTACTCCGGCCAGTAGGCGGTAGTGGATTACACGTGGGGTGCATGCAGTGAGGGGTTGTGGTGGTGGGTTCTGAGGAGGACGTGTGGCGCTGAGAGGGAGAGAGGGGAGGACACGTGGATCAGAGAGAGGGTAGTGGAATCTGTGTGCTGGCAGCAAGTGGATGAAGTGGCTAAGAGAGAGAAGACACGCGTGGCATCTGTATTTAAATGACAAGTGGCGATGATTCTGGACCTGGCCCACGAAAAACAGACATGTGGCCCACTATTAAAGGCTAATGACTTTGATTAATGCCTTAAAACTGAATTAAATGCTAATGAAACCCTAATTAAACTAAACGAAATTAATGACAAAAAACCCTAATTAATCCTAATTAAATCTAATTAAAGACTAAACGAAAATTAATAACAAAACCCTAATTAATCCTAAAAATAAAATTAACCCTAATTAACTTATTAAAAAAGAGAAAAGATTTATTTAATATCTAAAAAAAACTATTTAAAATTCCAATTAAATCTAGAAAATCAATTAAAAGAAATCTAATAAAATCTATATAAAACCTATTAAATTCTATACTAAATCTATAAAATCAATTTATTAAAACCTAATCTAGCATTATTATAAAATCTACATTAAAGTCTATATTAAACTACTCTGTTTAATGATAAAAAACTAATATCTAAAATGTTAAAAATCTATTAAATATATTAAAAACAAGAATATCTATTTTAAAAATCTAAAAAAACTATTTATGAAAATCTATTAAATTCTATAAAACAAAATACTAACCTATTTAATATCTAACAAACAAATAAACCCATTAAAAAATCTATTAAATGCATTAAAAATCTAGAAAATAAAAGAAAAATCCTAAAAATGCCAGGAAGCCGATTAAATCGATTAGAGAACGATTGTGCAACCATAGCGAAACCCGAGCATCGAGATGGCCTGAAAACAATAGGGAACGAGCACCAATTCTTAAAATACACCTATTCAAACCGGCATGAACTGCCTGAAACGCCAGGGGCTGCAATCCCGATAAAATCAATCTGACTGAGAAAATTGCAATGCATGCAGTATGCGAATGCGAATGCAAAATGCGTCGAAACATAAACCAGATGTGGGAACCGGTTGGTCAAATTTTGGGGTGCAACAGTAACTACCAAACAGATGAAGCAGATATTGCTAGAAGATGCTCAGGTGTTTGCGTTGGTGGCATCATTATCCATTGAGAATCAAGCGATAATCGATGAATTGGAAGTTGTTTGTGATTTTCCTGAGGTGTTTCCAGATGAAATTCCTGAAGTTCCTCCGGAACGGGAAATTGAATTTTCTATTGATCTTGTACCTGATACCAGACCTGTGTCTATGGCACGATACAGGATGTCTGCATCTGAATTGGAAGAGTTGAAGAAACAGTTGGAAGAATTACTTGAGAAGAAGTTCGTTAGACCAAGTGTATCACCGTGGGGAGCTCCGATATTGTTGGTGAAGAAGAAGGATGGCAGTATGAGGTTGTGTGTTGACTACTGGCAACTGAACAAAGTTACGATTAAGAACAAATACCCGCTTCCGAGAATTGATGACTTGATGGATCAATTGGTTGGAGCGCGAGTGTTTAGTAAAATTGATTTGAGGTCGGGGTATCACCAGATTAAGGTAAAAGATGACGATGTTCAGAAAACTGCATTCAAAACCAGGTATGGACACTATGGGTTTACGATAATGCCTTTTGGCGTTACTAATGCGCCGGGAGTTTTCATGGAATACATGAACCGTATCTTCCATGACTATTTGGATCGTTTCGTGGTAGTATTCATTGATGATATCCTAATTTATTCGAAGTCGAAGGAGGAGCATGTTGAGCACTTGAGATTAGTGCTGCAAGTGTTGAAAGAAAGGAAGTTGTTTGCAAAACTGTCGAAATGTGACTTTTGGTTGGAGGAAGTTAGCTTTTTGGGTCATGTTATATCAGGTGATGGAATTGCCGTAGATCCATCTAAGGTTGATGCCGTGTTGAAATGGGAAACTCCGAAGTCGGCAACGGAGATTAGAAGCTTTTTGGGACTTGCTGGTTATTATAGAAGGTTTATTGAAGGTTTTTCTAAGTTGGCCCTTCCGTTAACTAAGTTAACTTGTAAAGGGAAGACTTTTGTATGGGATGCTCAATGCGAAGCAGGTTTTACGGAGTTAAAGAAAAGGTTGACGTCTGCTCCAGTGTTGATTTTGCCTAACGCAGAAGAACCGTTTGTTGTATACTGTGATGCTTCTAAGTTTGGTTTAGGAGGAATACTCGTGCAAAATAATAAAGTAGTTGCGTATGCCTCAAGACAGCTGAGAATCCATGAGAAGAATTATCCCACGCACAATTTAGAACTTGCTGCCGTTGTTTTTGTGCTGAAGATTTGGAGACATTATCTGTATGGCTCGAGATTCGAAGTGTTCAGCGACCATAAGAGTTTGAAATACTTGTTTGACCAAAAAGAGTTGAACATGAGGCAACGAAGGTGGCTAGAGTTGTTAAAGGATTATGATTTTGGGTTACATTACCATCCGGGAAAAGCTAATGTTGTAGATGATGCCTTAAGCCGCAAGACATTGCATATGTCAGCAATGATGGCTAAAGAATTAGAGTTGATTGAGCAATTCAGAGATCTGAGTTTAGTTTGTGAAGTAACACCGAAGAGTGTCAAGTTGGGCATGTTAAAGATTAATAATGATTTTCTGGACAGCATTAGAGAAGCTCAGAAATTAGATGTGAAGTTGGTGGATTTAATGCCTGGAGTAGATCATGAAGAAGATAATGATTATCAGTTGGATGCGCAAGGAGTGTTGAGATTTCGTGGTCGTATTTGCATTCCTAATAATGCAGATATGAAGAAAGCAATTCTGGAAGAGAGTCACAGAAGTAAGTTGAGTATTCATCCAGGAGCGACGAAAATGTATAATGATTTGAAGAATCTGTTTTGGTGGCCTGGTATGAAGCGTGATGTAGCACGTTTTGTGTATGCATGTTTGACTTGTCAGAAGTCGAAAGTTGAGCATCAGAAACCTGCTGGGTTGATGCAACCGTTAGAAATTCCAGAATAGAAATGGGACAGCATTTCAATGGACTTTGTAACGGGTTTGCCGAACACTTTGAGAGGATGTGATTCTATTTGGGTGATTGTTGATAGGCTTACCAAGTCAGCTCACTTTATTCCTATTAACATAACTTTTCCAGTATCGAAGTTGGCAGAGATTTATGTTAGAGTGGTTGTTAAGTTGCATGGTGTTCCGTTGTGTATTGTGTCGGATAGAGATTCGCGGTTTACTTCTGAGTTTTGGAAGAGTCTGCAAGAGGCTTTGGGTTCTAAGTTGAGGTTGAGTTCAGCATACCATCCTCAAACAGATGGTCAGACTGAACGGACTATTCAGTCTTTAGAAGATTTGCTGAGAGCATGTGTACTTGAGGAAGGTGGTTCGTGGGATACATACCTTCCGTTGATAGAGTTTACTTATAATAACAGTTATCACTCTAGTATCGGAATGGAACCATTCGAAGCTTTGTATGGTCGGCGGTGTAAGACTCCGTTGTGTTGGTATGAATCGGGAGAGAGTGTGGTACTCGGACCGGAGATTGTTCGAGAGACTACCGAGAAGGTGAAGTTAATTAGAGAAAAGATGAAAGCTTCACAGAGTAGGCATAAAAGTTATCATGATAAGCGCAGGAAGGATTTAGAATTTGAAGCTGGAGATCATGTATTTTTGAGAGTCACGCCTGTGACTGGTGTTGGTAGAGCTTTGAAATCTAAGAAGCTTACTCCTCGTTTCATTGGTCCGTATCAGATATTGGACAGAGTTGGAAAGGTGGCATATCGAGTGGCGTTGCCGCCAAATTTGTCGAATCTACACGATGTATTTCATGTGTCACAGCTCCGCAAGCATATTTCAGATCCGTCGCATGTCATTCCCATGGACGATGTGCAAGTACGTGAGAATCTTACTGTGGAGACGAAGCCTGTGAGAATTGATGATCGGGAGGTGAAGACGTTACGAGGTAAAGAGATTGCTTTGGTGAAAGTGGTCTGGTTAGGAGCTGCTGGCGAAAGCTTGACGTGGGAACTAGAGAGCAAGATGCAGGAGTCTTATCCCGAGCTGTTTGATTAAGGTAATTTCGAGGACGAAATTCTTGTAAGTAGGGGAGAGTTGTAACGCCCGTTTTATTTTTTTTAAATTCAATTATGACTTTGTTATGTATCGTTGCGTCGTAGTCGTAGTGGAGTATGTGTTTGGATCGAAGGAAGGAATTGAATCGGTCGAATTGTCGGAAAAAAGTGTAAAATTCCGTATCGGTTTTAGGAAACTTCGAAAAATCATATCTCTTGATCCGTAAGTCGGATTTGACCCCCGTTCGAAGCGTTGGAAAGATAAAGAGATGTTCTATCTAGAAAAAAATTGAATTTTTCTGATATGACGATCGTCATGGACTTGCCACGATCGTCACGACCGTGACGCTCGTCATGGACTTGCCACGACCGTCATAGTAACGAAATTCAGTTAAATGCAGAATTTGGACGTGGCTGAGAGTTGGTAGAAAAAATAAATTCCCATAGACTCTTTTACCCTCAATTACACCATTTGGGGAAAAGAAATACTGAAAAGAGAAGTTACGCATCGAGGGAAGTTGAGAGCAAAGAATCAACCACCGGCGAATTTGGAGGATTTCTGCAGAAAAGTCACCGTAGAGCGGAAGCGGAAGCGGAGAGTGTGGAATTGACCTCAATTCTAAGGTAAGGGTGAGGTTCAATTCTATAACCGGGAGTATGATCGAATTCATGTAGGAATCGAGTCATATGTATAGTTTCGTTAATCGATAAATGTTAGGGAAAAGGTTTCTATGTAGGAATGAATGTGTTATATCGTGAGTTTAATATAATGTTGTACGATTGCCCTAATGGGACAAGAGAATTGCTCTGTAGATAATTTAGTAAGTGAAGGTTATGATGTGCTCTTACGGCAACGTTCGAGTCCTTAATTGTTGAACTGATGTTGATGTTATACCTGTATAGGAATAACCGTTTTGTATGAACATTTTGAGTTCTTATTTGTTGGTACGATGTTGTAATGTTCCTTTACATGAACAGTCGTAAATGTTGAAATTATGTTGTTATTGTTCCCGTATGTGAATGGGTAGAAAGTGATGGTTGTATGAGTGGTATGATGTTATGATGCTCTGTTATGGACATTCTAGTTGTAGGCATAATGCCTTGTTATATGGTTGCTATGGTTGTGTTGTAGTCCATAATAGATGTATTTCATGGAATAGCATTTGGCCTGGATTGGCGACGGTTGTGCCTGTATTGGCGTTATTTGGAGTGTTGGCTCCTAGATGGGTTTGGGGTGTTGGCCCTGTCCCGAGTTTTGGAGTGTTGGCTCCTAGATGGGTTTGGGGTGTTGGCTCCTATCCCGAGTTTTGGAGTGTTGGCTCCTAAATGGTACCACATGCATGTGCACAGTTGATTTGCATTGTTGAGTCGCATGAAGTAGCATAATTACGCTAGTTGTATGTTAATGTTGTTTATGTGAGATATGGATTACTCGCAGTTGTTGTCGATGATGTTTATGATTCCGAAACCTATAATGCTGTGATGAGTTTACGGCATGTTTTCTATCATGCTTTATGTTATATTATTGATATATCACCCTTTTTCGTTGTATGTTACCTCCTCTGGTGGTAATTTGTAGGTAGTCAGGAATAGAGCATAGTTCCCGTCAAGGTGTCGTTGGTCGCTCTGATACGTAGCACTCTTGGGGGGATGGACGATTGCTGTTATTATTTTAGTCGATGTTATTGTTGATTGAACTTGTTACGATGTTTTTATTAAATTGTTTTAAGAGAACATGTTGTATACTTTATCAAACTTCCACCGGAAGTAATGACGAGTTGTTTTATGATTAAATGGTTAAGTAATACATTGGTGCTTGTTCATCCAATTTCGTGCTACGTATGATATTTGCAAGTTGTTGCATAATGATTGTTGTCTGTTAGGTTGAAGTGTAACATCTCTGATATAAGGAATTTTGTCCGTGTGACGACCGTCACAGGCTCATGACGACCGTCATGCAGTCAATGTTTGCGCTGCTGCGCTTTGTTTGCTATATAAATTGTTGTTTTTCCTGTTATCCGCAAGTTTAGATTTGGGGTGTTACAAGATCCTAGCGAGCTACCTTTTTCTTTTGTAACCCTCTCCCATAGTCCCACGAACTATGATGCTCTGACTTTCCCATTACACGAGGGAGTACGTAGGCACAAGGGCCCCAATCCTTGGCGAGCAACCTAGTATAAAAACCACTTATTTTCCCCTTAGAAGCGAATCAAGAGGTTCTCGTTGAGTACAATGGACGTAGAGGGTGCTAATACCTTCCCTTTGTGTAATCGACTCCCGAACCTAGAATTTGGTTGCGACGACCATGTTCCTATCTCTTTAAAGGTTTTATCGATATTTTCCTATTCCTTCCTTGGAATGAATAAAGTTCGTTGGCGGCTCTATTCAAACGTTTTTTTGCGTCCATCGCGAGGATTGTATTTTTCGAGGTACGACATCCACCAACATGAGAAGATGCACCTCTGAAATCTTCGAACTCAAACAGACGAGAGGTAGACGTGTACAACCAGTCTTCCTTCTAAAAAGGATATGTAACCTTTGTCAATCAACTGTTGCACTTTGGCTTGGAAGGCTTTGCAATCTTTTGTTGCCCTATTGATCCTCCATGATATCCATATTTCTCATAAGGATCGTACCCAGGAGGGTATGGCTTTGGAACAGGCTTCAAAGACTTAGGCTCCACCAGTGAATTTTGAATCAGACATGGCAAGAGTTGACTGTACGACATAGGAATTAGATGAAGATGACCATCCCTTCTTTCCAAGTTGTTGCAAGGCCTATGCTGATTCTGGCATTGGTTTTGATACCCTTGGTCACAGGCTCGTTGATTTGCATGAGGAGTAATCCAAGGTTTCTGGTACGACGCCCTAAGCATTGTTGGCTGCCCATAAGGATAGTACAACGCTGAAAATGATGATTGTTGAAAAGATGATGGACCAAAAGGTTCTGCTGGTGTACTATGAGAATACTTGACATTTTCCATGACTGCATTAATTACATCCTTTTCTTCCTCTTGGGAATTACTAAGAGATTTAGTCTCACTAACTTGACTGCTCGAGGCATCTTTGATTTTTCCACTCTTGAGGTAGCTCTCTATATATTCCCCTACTATCACAAGGTCAAAAAAGCTTGATGGAACACTGCCAGCCATTCTTTCAGGATAAAAGCTATGCATACTTTTATGAACATGTCGATAAATTCTCTGCCCAAGAGCGGTGGTTGCACTCTGGCTGCCAATTTTCTCCACCACTGTGTGTATTCCTTAAAGGATTTACTACCTTTATGAGATAGGCTTTGTAGCTACATGCGACTGGGAGCCATGTCCAAATTATACTGGTAATGCTTTAGAAAAGTACTGGATAAGTCCTTCCATGATTGGATACAACTTCTTTCTAAGTTCACGTACCAATTTAAAGAAGCTCCACTCAAACTGTCTTGAAAATAGTGAATCATCAACTTATCGTCATGAGTGTATGAGGTCATTTTTAGATAGAACACCACCAAATGACGCTTCAGGCAACTAAGGCATGTGTACTTCTCGAAGTTGGGTTCCTTGAATTTTAGAGGGATTACCAAATATGGCATTACGCACATATCAACAACATTAAGTCCAGGCGTGTCATGCACTTCCATAGCTTGGAGGTTTTCCTCAATGGCACGAAGCCTTTCCTTTATCGGATCAGTCAATGGCATCCTTTAGGATTGAGTGGGAACATTCACTTATGGAGGATCATCGTTAGGCAGAGGGTTATACAATGGGTTGCTCGCCACAGTAAAACCTGGTGGAGGATCAAGATTCTTCACCACAACATGCTGACGGTTATTCTTTGACATAGCAACCAATGCTTCCAACTTGGCCTTTTCAAGTGTCTATGTTCCTCTTTCTTCAAACACTTCGCAGCTACCACAAGTCCAATATGAGTGTCGAGAAATTAACTGCGGGATATGGATAAAGGATGGGTAAGCTCTTGCCATTTGGTTGGAGGATGATATGCAAAATTATGCATAGATGCTTATGCTTATGCAATATTATGAATGTAATTCTTGGAACAAGCTCACAATACAAGGATTAAGAGTCACAAAATTTGAGGACCAATACAACAAGATATCTCTCACCTCAGGTGGGCAATCTATTGGTTTATGACAGGGCATTCCAAGGGCTTTCAAACAAGGTCTCATGCACTAACCCTCAAAAGTTTTCCATCATAACAACAATTCATAAGACAGTAATCCCTTCAAAGGATGAATACAGAGTTATGTCTTAATGGCCTTTAGAATAGAGTTCTACAAAGGTCCTCAGAATCACGGACTCCCAAGTCGGGAACAAAGACGCCATTACGACTACTTGTAAGACATAATCATTCCCAAAGAGGCCTCATTTGAGCGGTGGAAGTCAAACCAACTCAACGAGTCCTAAGTCTTGCAAATCAGAAAGCAACCACCTCCTAGCTTAGTGTATATTGGAAAATCTCGGGTAGAAAGCCTTTCTCCTCACAAACCATCCTTAATAAATCCAACACATATGAGGAACACAATCAAAGCAATAGAGAAATAAGAATTAATAAAATCAAGCAATTCACACATGCAAAAAACAAACTAGGTTTGGCTTCCTAGGGTCAACCAATCCCTAGCAAAGTTTCCAAGCTATCTCTACTCGAAAAAAACAACAACGGATAGCCGAAACAGGAAAACAGGAGAGTCGCAATTTTTTGCGGTGAAAATAGGATATCAAGCTATTAATAAACTTGAATCACAAATCTTTGAATATTCACCATAAATCTTTGATTTATCCAAAAGAAAAGGTAAAGAAGAAAACCCTAATTGCCCTGTAAAAACAATGCAGGAGATCTAAGGTTCGGGGGTTGGTTATACCTAGTGAATGTGTTAGCATCCTAAGAATCTGTAGTACTCTACAAGAACATCTTGTTAGTACTTTTGTTATTTGTTATCTGTCTGCTAAAGGTTGAAAGAGATAAGAAGATGCCTAAAGTGTTAGTTCTAATTATGCTCACCAAGACATCGCATCTCGTGCCTACGTATTCTGACGGGAATGGAATCAGAGCATTCATAAATCCCCTCAATAAGGGTGAGGAACTCTTGACTATGGTCAAGGTTCCAGGGAGAAGTAAGTGTTTATAGTGAGACACTTACGTGGAGTGCGGAGATTCCAAATCTAAAGTTTAAGTTGAAAGGGAAAGATAAGTAAGTGTCCATGGGAAGAACTCACGTGGAGTAAAACGGCTTCTGATCCTAAGGCTAGGATGAAGAGGTAAAAACTTTGAATTCAGGAGATTGACAAGGCAGTCAATAAGAGGTGATTATTTCCTTTCGAATAGTGTGGTGTTGCTATCAGGCAAGAGATTCAATCGAAAGTCTATCTTGAGCCAAATAGTTGAGAACTAAATTGAATCAGGAATATCCTAAGGGGACATGGAAAATCAAAATCGTTAGGGATCTATATCACAACTTCACAAGACCATCGACGAATAAGAAATCAAAGTCGTCACCAAAATTAATTATAAATTTAATCAAAATTAAACAGACAATATAATTAATCAATTAGAGTTTCTAGAAATCCATTTACTTAATTAAAACACTAAATAATCTAAAATTAATATTACAATCTAAAATATATAAACTCAAATTATAAAATAAATAAATAAATAAACAAATAACTAAAAAATATAAATGTTTTTTTTGTTGGGACATGGGCTTAGGGCCCAATCTTCCAAAAAAAACATGTCAAAACAAACAAAAGGGCCAAATCGCGGTTGGGCTGTGTCCCCGCAACCCATCCAACAACAACCACAACATTGCCTTGCGTTCAAAAGAAAATGAACATCAACGGCAACCCTAAATTCCTTTTCTCTCATCTTCGTTGAGCTCTCACTCCTTTCTTCGATCACTCTTCTTCTTTCATCACCAGCTGCTGCTTACCAATCACCACTTCCTTTCCTTTTCCAATCTGGTCACGTAAAACGAGCTCTGACCCACGATTTCCCCTCTCTTGTCGCACTAAAGACATCTCTTTCGACCATTGCGTGAATCCGGTGGTTTCTTCCCCTCTCTCTCTCTCTCTCTCTCTCTCTCTCTCTCTCTCTCTCTCTCTCTCTCTCTCTCTCTCTCTCATGTCTGTCTAGAAAATGGAAGTTTCCGCCGCACCATGACTTCGAGCCGACGGCGGCGGAGAGTCTAATGTTGCTCTCTCATTAGCTCAAGTTCGAAATAGCTTCATGAACGCCAATGAAATTCAACATGAAGAAAAAAGATTAAGGCATGAATTAGTTACCTCTATTTCTTGCGAGGTTGCGATTTTTCTTTGCTTGCTACTATATGCGTGTTAATATTGGTGTTCTTGCGTGTGATGGCTTTAGCTAGTGTGAATCTGTTACTGCTATCGTTCTAAACCATATGTACGCATGATGTGTGTGGTGACTTCTTCATTCTTGCTAAGTCCTGTTTCTTTGCAATGCATGTGTCGTTGTTTGCTATGTATGTGAACTTGCTTGCTCTGTGATTTTTTCTCCTCCCTATAAAAACCGTGTATACTCCCCTTTTGTGTATCTTTTATTTTTGTCCTCACTGCCCCCTCCCTTATGAATGTGGTGTTTGTATGGTATGTATGTGACCTTTCTAGTGAATCTTGGGTGTGAATATGTTGTTTGTAATGAGTTTTCTTACTGGTAATGTGTGAATGTATATGTTGCTGATATCAAATTCTGTTTTTCAACCCTATCTCATGTTCCTTTTGTGTATAACTCACTGCGATTTTTATAGGCTCTTGGAATTTAATACCAAACATGCTATTAAACTCTTTCCTTTTCTTCCATGACATGTTTATGATCTGTTTTGTAAATGAATCCAGCTGATTATTAGTTTCCGCATTTTCCTTGATCATGTTTGGATAATACTTGAAACTTGTATTGAAAAGAACTTAAATTTGTCTTGTGAATGTTTGAATTGTTTTGACCGCTTTTGGTTCCATATGATAAGCATTATATTAAGTTAGTAACATTACTAATTTCATAGGCATGTTCTACAAGTGCAAATAAGATGTGATTAACATCGCCACATGAATTGGTTTTTCGGTCGAAAATACAAATTTCAAACTATCAGTAAAGTATTTACGAGCTTCATGACTTTTCTGCCATACATCGCATTTGTATTTGGTGAAGGAAGTATAAGCCCATTGTTTGCATCATGACAGTGATTGTTTGTAATAATTTTATCCTTTGAGAATTGGGCTTGTAATGCAATTTTTGGAATTGAGCTTGTATCTTTTGAACTTCTTAGAATTGAATTTTGACTTTAAAATGTGAACATGTAACCTCAAATCTTTGGAAATAAATTGAGATTTGTTTGCCTTAAACTTAGAATTAATGATAGGCCTTTATACTTTGAACTTGCATTTTGCTTTTTGAATCTTCTGAGAACTCATGAATTTGCATTTTAAACATTGGAATTAAAACTTGATGCGAATTTTACAAAACTGTCTTTGTTCTTTATGACTTGAATTTTTGAATGATGAGATAATGTTAACCGAACTCCTCATGAGGGATTCTAGAATCCTCTTGTAATTAACTTGAGACCGTAAGCCTTTTCTTTCGTATGACTCTTCTAAAAATGAGTTATAACTTGTACTCCTTTCTTGAAATGATGAAATTTGGTCCATGGGTTATGTACTTCAACTTGGGTAATATGGATTTCGAGATTAAAACTTGAATAGAGGTATGAACATTGAGCTTGCACTTTGTATCCACAACTTTGAATTGGTCCACAAACTCATATTATAAGCGAGAACTCTAAAAGAAACAATGATCTTATACAAAAAAAACTCCACTACTTGAATCTCAAGCAAAATAAGCGAGAACTCTAAAAGAAACAATGATCTTACACAAAAACTCCACTACTTGAATCTCAAGCAAACCAACGCATGACAAATAATAACTGCCCAAAAATATAATACAACTTGAAACATTCTTGAATTCACAAATTGATATCTCTCACAGGTTAATCATATTCTTCTTGATAGACTCATAGAAACATCTTGGTTTAATGGAGCTCCAAGCAACTTTTAGATTATGATAAACCTTTCACGTGAACCATGCCTTAAGGAGTCCTTGGAAGTGAGGATACCATTTGTAATGCAATACACCACAAAATTCCAACCGATTCTCAAATGAATATGCTCAGAACCAAAAGATAGAAAACCCTAATCCTCCTTAAGGAAACCTCTGAGAAATATTGGAGAAAATTGAACTTGTATCGGCTATGGGAGCATAAGAATAAAGGCATATCCTTCTTATATCTCCGCAGGGATTCAACACAGCTTGTAGGGGACTAAGAGCACAGACAACGCCTCCATGACCTCTGAATCTTTTTCAGCAACCTATCTTTACAAAACAAACAAAAACTAAAAAAAATTGTTAGTTATCCATGGATGATTGACCTAGATATTATGCAACAGATCAAAAAATCTAAGGGTAAAATTTGGGGTATAACACGTGCCTCTATTTAAATATTTTCACCGGATGACATTAGGGATGATAACCTTCATGAAATCATGGTGCAAGGTATTTAAATATAGAAAACCGAAAATTTTACCCTTATATGCAATGACATGCAAAGTTATGGACAAAAGAAACTATCTTACTGTTGTACCCCAAAATTTGCCCAACCTTTTTCTTTACTTGGTTTATATTTCATTTCATTCTTTAGCATTTGGATTTGCATAGCATTGTCCTTTTCAGGGGATCAACGGAAGTGTTTCATTAAAGAGAAAGTTATCAAGAGTACCAAGCTCAACCAAGAGTGCTTACTCAACTTATCAAATGCTTATACTCATCAGGAGGTAGTCAAAGCTCTTTGAGAAAGAGAATAGAGGTGTGTTTCTTGTCTCCTATCTGGGAGGTCAACTGAAGATCATCAGGGGTTCAAAAGGCCATGGTTATGGATAAGAGATGGTTTGGAAGCTCATTGAGTGCTTTTGTATTCATTGGGGAGCTTATCTAAGTGTTCATTTCACTTGCAAGAAGTTGCAGACAAAGTTTGTGCACCAAGGATTTCATCTGCTTAGTCCAAAGTCAAGTGTTGGCTTGAAGGAGTTGAAGACTTGGTTCCAAGGCATTGGAGTTGTAGCACCCCACTTCCCAAAATTAAAATAAAATACGATTAATTCAAATAAACATCAGAGTCTCCCCTCAACAAGTGGGATATCACATCACATAATCCACAATACTATTCATTAGAAGGTTTTCAAAACAAAGCAGCAGAAATAATTCTTAATTCATCATTCTCGGCCATCCGCCGAATTACATAAAAAGATTCATTAAAATGTTCACCAACATGATACGTCACAGGAAATAAAACAAGTTCAACATAAAAACAAATAAACATCCAAGTCCCATACTACGTATCAGAACATCCTAAGACTCGACTCGCACACCACTATCCAAGCTAGCTAAGTACTTGGATTATCTGTACTTCCGAAGAAGCACAGACCACAACAACAACAAAGGGGTGAGAAAACATGATCAAAATTATCGGTAATACAGTACATGAAATAAAGGTAGCAATCATATAAAATATCACCCAACATTCATCAAAACGACCTACTGTCCAACAACAACACAACACACCATAATGCAATTATGCAACTCAACACCATGCATGCGGTACCGACTCATTAGTTCATTCAATCGAACCCCGGATAGATCACATACACCCGTCCTTGGCCATGATCTATCCCTACCATTCTCCACAATAGAGTACGGATGAATCACATACACTCCTCCTGAGCAATGATTCTTCCCACCAAAACCATGATACACATAACACCAAATGCACAACAAATGAACTCAAGCACATAAGGTGCACACGATCCCCTGATCACATCACCATACATTAGACATACATATTGTTCGTCAATTAATTATTTTAATTAAAGTCACACAATCCCCCTGATCACCTCACCATACCTCATACACATCTCACACATCAATTTAATTATTTTGATTAAGTTTAATACTACATAATTCCACCTATTAACACCAAATATATACTCTTCACCACTAAACACCACATCTGTACCTGTCCCGGCCCAAGGGATCCTACAAAATGAATCACAACGCAATACAACACAAAACACATTCTGTCACGCTCGCTGGCTCGCTCGCTTAGCGAGCGCTCGCTAGCTGCTCGCCTAGCGAACTCCCTAGCGAAGGCAGACAGTGGCTACTAGAAGCCTTCTCTAACCATCTCGCCTAGCGAAGTCCTAGCTAACACTCGCTACTGGCTCGCCTAGCGAACTACCTAGCGAATCGCTCGCTAGCTACTCGCTTAGCGAGTTCTACGATCTCTCAAAATCCTCACAGTCCAGAACTGTTATCTTACTCAAATTCAAGCCTATCACTCTACTTCTATCTTCAGTCCTATCAATACTACAACCAATAAACACTACTCTATCATTTTCTATCAATTTTAACTCCAGAACCCGCACCTATGTTCATCATCAGAACTACAGAAGTTACTCAGAACTTCACCAATCTCCCAACAACACGTACCCAAAGTCATCAATGGCAGCCATGCTCATAAACACATCAATGCACATCCAATTCATCATAACAACAACAACAATCATCAACGTTTCAATATATCATTCATATTCACCAAATTCCTACGGGATTAAGGAATCCCCTCTACCCTGTTCATGCAATTTACCAATCTTAACCCGTTTCTCCCTCCTCACCTCGATTAGTGCTCCGATTGACGAAGAACCTTCAAGAATCATTAGCCCTAGCCTTCTTCCCTTCTTCCTCTTGCTCTTCCCTCTTACTTTGTTCTAAAAACTGATTGTTATCGTGTTCACTCTTTCTTCTCTCCAAAACTCTCTAATACCCCTTTAACTTCTTATTTTATTTATTTAATCTAATAATAATAATAACTAATAATAATAGCAATAATAATATTAATAATAGTCATAATAATAATAATAATAATAATAATATTACCATTAATTATTATATTACCACCAATATTATTTATATTTTATTAATATCAAATTCCATACTTATTAAATAATCCCCATAACTTAAGGGTACCCACCACGCACTCAGACACGCCCCCACACAAGGACACACCAACCAAAAATAACACCAAAAAGACTAAATAATTAAAACGGGTGTTACGCGAACGAGCCAGCGAGCGTGACCGAATGTATTTTGTGCTGTATTGCGTTGTGATTTGTTTTGTAGGATCCCTTGGGCTGGGACAGATACAGATGTGGTGTTTAGTGGTGAAGAGTATATATTTGGTGTTAATAGGTGGAATTATGTAGTATTGAACTTAATCAAAATAATTAAATTGATGTGTGAGATGTGTATGAGGTATGGTGAGGTGATAAGGGGGATCGTGTGACTTTAATTAAAATAATTAATTGATGAACAATATGTATGTATGATGTATGGTGAGGTGATCAGGGGATCGTGTGCACGTTATGTGTTTGAGTTCATTTGTTGTGCATTTGGTGTTATTCATATCATGGTGTTGGTGGGACGAATCATTGCTCAGGAGGAGTGTATGTGATTCATCCGTACTCCATTATGAAGAATGGTGGGGATAGATCATGGCCAAGGACAGGTGTATGTGATCTATCTGGGGTTCGATTGAATGAACCAATGAGTCGGTACCGCATGTATGGTGTTGAGTTGCATAATTGCATTATGGTGTGTTGTGTTGTTGTTGGACAGTAGGTCGTTTTGATGAATGTTGGGCGATATTTTATATGATTGCTACCTTTATTTCATGTACTGTATTACCGATAATTTTGATAATGTTTTCTCAACCCTTTGTTGTTGTTGTGGTCTGTGCTTCTTCGGAAGTACATATAATTCAGGTACTTAGCTAGCTTGGATAGTGGTGTGCGAGTCGAGTCTTAGGATGCTCTGATACGTAGCACGGGACTTGGGTGTTTATTTGTTTTTATGTTGAACTTATTTTATTTCCTGTGACGTATCATGTTGGTGAACATTTTAATGAATCTTTTTATTTAATTCGGCGGATGGCCGAGAGTGATGAATTAAGAATTATTTCCGCTACTTTGTTTTGAAAACCTTCTAATGAAGAGTATCGTGGATTATGTGATGTGATATCCCACTTGTTGAGGGGAGACTCTGATGTTTATTTGGATTAATCGTATTTTATTTTAATTTTGGGAAGTGGGGTGTTACAGGAGTCATGGGAAGTCATTTTGAGACATCTAGTATTTAATTTCAAGTTCAAATCAAGAGTTTGAGAAGTTACTAAATTAAGGTTTCAAAGGATGTCAGTGTAAAATCCCCTTCTTTAGGAGCTAAATTCAAGGAAAAGTTACCTTAAGATACAAGTTGAATATCATTTTCTTATAAACATGAGACTTGTAGGGAATGTTCTAAGCTTTCTTTTGAGTACTAGAACTCATCCATTGGGTTTGTGGAACTCAAGTTATGATGCCATCAAGTTATAGGTCTCAGATGAACATATTTTTCAGTCAACTCGCTTCCAAGGCACTTTTGACCTAGAATAATGTTTCGTCTAAACTTTTGATGAAAATGAAAGTTATTCCCCATGATCTTAGCTTTCCAAAAAGTCCTATAAGTTCTTCATATCATTTGTGGAACTCAAGTTATGAAGCTTCCAAGGAAAAGGTGTTTTGGGAAACTTTGATTATAGGTCATTTGAATTATAGGTCATTCTCATGCCTTTAAGTACTTCAAATGGAACTTCAACCACCGTGAAAGTTGTCCCAAATGACTTCAATTACATCGTGAAACTCAAGATTAGTGTGAATTATGCATGGTTATGGACATTGGTGGGGAAATTTCAAGTGAAAATAGACTTAAAATCATGATTTCAATTGAATTGGTTTTAGGCCTTTTTCATGCTTTCTTTTGATTCAATTTTGTTCACATTGATCCAAAAAGCAAAATACACCAATTTATTTTGGGTCATGAGGTGAAAATCACGTGGAATTCAAGCTTCCTTCACAAAGAAGTTTGTCTTTCAAATTTGATAATTGGATCAATTCCAAGGCCCAATTTAATCCCAATGTGTAATTCAAGTAGTCAGCTGAAGAATAAAGCAAATTCCATGTGTGTATGCAGCCATAATCACGTGTGCATGAGCACATGCCAAGTTTCGAGCATTTTCAAAATTCAGCCAAACCAAGCCTCATGGGCCTCCAATTGCTTCACATGTCCAACATATAAAAGCTCTAAGTTCATTTTGAGAGCTCAGAATTGCATTTTCGTGGAGAGAGCTCAGAATTCAGTTTTGGAAATTGGAGAGAAATTTCAAAATCGTGAATCCAGATCTAAGGCAATTCAAGGCAAATTGAATCAAGCTTCTTCTTCCTTGAGCTCAGTGGAGTGGATCTGCACATTTTGGAGCAAGCTTGACATCAATTGAAGCACCAACAGAGTGTCTCCGTTAGGTAATCTTCTCTTCCAAATTTCTCTCATGTTAGGTATTGTTTTGGGATCATTGTGGTTGCATCTGAAGCCCTACACCATGTAGGCAATGTTTGATAGCTTGATTGTTTTGGTTGATGAAGAATTTAGTTGTGCATCCATAACTTTCTCCGTTCGATTCTCTTCATATATGCATGTTTAAAACAAATGGAGCCTAGATTTGGAATGTGCGTGAGTAGAGCTTCAATTTGATATAAAATTTGTCACAATTTGGTGAGTTTTGAGAACCTGAACTCCGACCACCTCGTCGGAGAAGACGACCGGAGCTGGGCTTTGGCGTCTAGTTCAAACTCAGGCAAGGTGATGTGTCACATGGCTGACTTGTTGACTGGCCTTGATGAACGATCCAGATTTCCTTGACCTTGCTTGCATGTGTTTTTGACTGCCACGTCAATTATTGATACGGTGCGTTTTGGTTAGTCATCTGAGTTGTTTTAGTTTGGGCCTAAATTTCTTTTTGCACCCCTTGTTTGGTGAGCCCATTGGATTACAATGCATCTGATTGCTATTTGCACCGTTTCATGTTATTTGTTTCATTTTATTTTTATTTGTTTTCTGTTTTGATTTTAATTAATTAAAAATAGCTCCGATCATTATAAAATTTAACAAAAAATATTTTCTGACACTATAATGTGTTATTTAATTTTTGATAAATTTTAATTTCATTTTCCATTTATTTTTCAATTAAAATTGAATTTAATGATTGGAGGTATCTTTGAATTGCTTTTTCACTTGTTTTCTTTTGTTCTTGATTGTTCTTGAGCCAATTGAAACCTCCAATAAATGAGGCTTCTTCCTCATTTGGATGATGAGTTGAGGTGCCTCTGAGGATGGTTTTGGTCAAGGTTTGACTTATTTTTGGTTGACTTTGTGGTGCATTTATTTGACCCTCGACAACCCTCCTTCAAAGTGGAGCACCCTTAGTGAATCAATTCCTTTGGTGATTCTTTGAGTTGACTTTGGTAGTGTTGTTTTGGCCTCTGGTTGCCAACATATTTATGAGCTTTGTGCATCTTATTTGGATTTATTTGAATCATTTTCCTATTTTTGGTGTACCTTGCAAGTCAAGCTACCCCTAAGGAGGGTTCACACATCCTAGTTAACCTAGTTTGGGTGGGAAATGACCCTTGTGGATCCCATATGTTTCCAACTCCTCTTGATCCACATTCCTAACATGATGAAGTGTCTGTTTGCAAATTTTTAGGTTATAAAGTTGTTTGGTTCTTGTTGTAAGTTGCATTTGTTTAAGGCTTTCCATTTGGTTTCTAATGTTGAAAGTGTTTAGAATCTAGGTTCTTTACCATGCCATATATTGCAACTTGCTTTAGCTTGTTTCCTTATTTGGTTTGACTATCCTTCTACCTTGTTCTCACTTCTGTCCTAGGACCTTGGGGACTCATCCAAGTTAATTTGGTGCCTTTGAGTTGCACTTTGAGTTTGACTTGGATAAGAGGCCACTTTGAGAACTTTCTTTTGGTTTGAACTTGTTCAAGTTCTTTTGTTTGCATCTATCATTTGTTTTGCATTCTTTTATTTGCTTGAAGAGGTTGAGATGTGCTTGTGGTGGTTGTTACCCCACACTTTTTTCCTCCCTCTTCATCTTTGTGTTACATTGCATGTTTGCATACTCTTTTCATCTATGCTTACTTCTTCTTTTTGTCTTCCTTTGCCATGTTCCCTTAGGACCTCTAATCTTTCTTGTTCAAGATGGATTATGATAGACATTAAGTTTGAATCCAAGCATGATAAAATTAGGGTAGTCTTCCCTTTTCATCCCAATCATAGGTGTACATTGCATGATAACATTAGGTTGAGTTTAGTCTCCCTTTTAAAGTGTGTCTTCTCTTCTCATCTCATAACATCTTCAAGACACTTAATAAAGGATAATGAGTGTTGTACGCTACGAGCCTTAAGCATTTGGGAAATGATGATTGGGGGCCTCCTCTCAATTGTCTAGAGTGATTAGCGTATGTCCTTTGGATGATGTGCGACACATTCGCTCATAAGTCACAGTCTTTAGTGCAACATGAATTAAAAACAAAGTTCAATCCACTTATTTCTTAAAAGACTTCAAAAACAAATGTGAAATCTTTTTATCCTTCAGGATTAATTTGAAAACCATTTTCATAAAGAGAGTCTTGTTAACTCTTGGTTCTACCGCAAACAGGTAACGCCTAAGTCTCCAATGGTCGAGTAGCATACACCTAACTGCTAGAACTAAGTTTTAACCCTACTCGAGTAAAACACTTGAACCAGCCTGTGGTCTTGTTAATCCGAACTACGTTTGCTCTGATTTCTCATACCATATAAGGATACGTAGGCACAAGACGGCGATGTCTTGACGAGCAACCTTCCCCACCTTCATCTGTAGTTTTCTGAACTAAGTTGACTCTGACTTCCCCATTGTACGAGGGAGTACCTAGGCATAGAACGACGATGCTCTAAACAGTCTCTTTTCTTTTCTTTTGTCCATGTGGCCTGTAGCTTAGATAGATAAACACCCTTTTAGATAGACAACAAGCGTGGATCCCGTTGAGTACAACGAACGTGAGGGGTGTTCATATCTTCCCCTTGCGTAACCGACTCGCGAACCCAAGATTTGGTTGCAATGACCTATCTTTTCCCTTTTTATAGGTTTTCTCTGATCATTTCCTTTCCCTCTCTTTGGGGATAAATAACGAACGGTGGAAACTCTTCTGTCCTTGCCGGCCACTCTTCGCAGCGATGCGACACCTAAAAATGCTGACATGCAATGAACTCTAATATTATGAAAATGATGGAATGATAAATGCAAAATGCAGACGAAAATGAAAACAAACAGGGATAAAGTTAACACAATGAGTAACCACTCACTGGGGATGGCAACACACTAGGGACCAAAATAAACTGAGGAAACTAAAATTATGGATCAACAAGTTCAGGCATGACCAACTGACATTTTAGAAGGAAAGACAACAAAATATCCTCATTGGATATAGAACCGAAAATACGGTCTCCACTGGGGAATATCCAGAGTAGTTGATCAGCAGGTTCAAGCATGATCGACTGACACTCTAGGACAAAAAGGTAAATCGGGATCCTCATAGCAATAGGATCATGCAAAAAAATGCTGGAGTTTTCAAACAAAGAAATAACATCCCGACCTCTGGAAATTCCTTAAACAAAGAGATCAAACAGGATTTCAGGAAACATAAGGAAAGATACAGGGTAATTAAACTCTTTTGTATGCCAAAATAATTAGACTTCATGGGGAATCGCCCTTTGGGTAAGCTTTATAAAAAAGACTGCCACTTATCGTCATAAAGAGACTTACGCACCACCAAGAAAGGATAAGTTTCTCAAAGAAAGAGACTTCCACTTATCGTCGGAACAGGATAAAAATGATATGCTTCTCATGAGAGACTGCCACTTATTGGGAAAAGGAAAAAAGGATAAGCTTCTCGAATGAAACTGCCACTTATCTGACAAAGGAATAAAAATGATAAGCTTCTCAGAAGAAACTTCCACTTATCTAACAAACGTAAAAAGGATAAGCTTCTAGAATGAGATTGCCACTTATTGTCATAAGGATAAAATTGATAAGCTTTTTAGAAGAGACTGCCGCTTATCTAGAAAAGGACAAAGGAAACAAGCTTCCCAAGGGAGACTATCACTTATTGTTGGAAATAACAAAATGATAAGCTTCTCACAAGAGACTTCCACTTATCGTCGATAAGCATAAAAATGATAAGCTTCTTGGGAGACACGATGAAAAATAGATGCATGCTTATACTAGGTTCGACGACCTAATTAGGTTTAAAACATAATCTCCTAGGACCAAAGCTCAATCTAGGAACAAGCTGGAACAAAATTGTCGAACAAGACTCCACCCATGGAGGAATGAACTCGAATGGGGATTTATCTTATCCAAGCATGAAAAGATAACTGAAGCAACCATCATCCATGAGGATTAAACTCTATGGGGAATTTAAAAAGGATGACACTTTCTGCCTAAAGCTGACCATTCTATTTGGAGAGAAACAACAAACCTAGTTACTTGGTAGTAAACACAACCAAAGTAAACGACAAAAGATAACAAGGTAGAAAACATGTTGATACTATGTATATCTATGAATGAATGTATGTCATGCTTATGCTTATGCTGACAAAATAGACAAAAAGAAGTAAAATGGAGATGAAATAAACATTTCGACGAGGATACTTAGCCAACCTCTGCAAGAAGGATAAATTTATCAAGAGATGGATAGAAAGTCAAAGGCAAAACTATAGTCTTGCTTCAAGGTTTTAAAAACTTCTCTGGGGAAAAAGTATTCCACTTGGGGATATAACATCATGATTTCACCTGAGGGATTGCCATCATGAGTCTGGTTTCTTGTCAAAGAGGAGAACGTCCATTGGAAAAAGTCACCCATGATTAGAGACTTCATAGGGGATAAAATAAGTACCCACTTCTTCGAGAAAGTATGGAGCCAGAGCAACTTATTGGAGAAAATAGAGTAACTTCATTGAGGAACAAAGATAGCTCTACTGGGGTGCAAATCCTCAACATCAATAAACATGTATCACATGGTGGAGACTAGGGAGATTCTCTTTAGTCTTGAAAATCACTTATGATTACATGATTGGTCCAAGAGTGTTTCAGTTTATGCTTCAGTGGGGATTTTTTTTGCTGAAACTGGTCTGAAAGTGATTCTTCAATGTTAAGACTTCTTGGGAAACAAAGATTTCCTTCAGATCCTTCCACGGTTCAAAGCAATTTTAGATTCTTTTCAAGTGTTTTCAACAAAAAAAAAACGGTTTTAAATTCAAAAGTTTTTACTTTCAAAACTATTATTAACAAATATCATTTTGCATAACAAGAAAAAGTAAAGAAAGCGTAAAGTGGCGAGAATTAAAAGACAAAATTATGATTTTATTCAAGAATGATAGCTACAAATGGCAAAGTTCCATGGAGTATTACAATTGAAATTGGCAATAGGGAAAGGTTACATTGAATCCAACGACACCTTCTAACCCTAATAACTAAGACTATCCAAAATCCTGCTTCTGACTAGAGCGGTTGGATTGGACTTCTGCCTTGATCTTCTGTAGTGATGAACTCCATCTGATGCAGTAGAATGTCTTTTGTCCCTAACTTTTTCCTGGATCGCCTTTTCGGGTTTTCAATCTACCAGGATGCTCATTTTTTCCTAAACTTCCCTTTCGGGTTTTCAGCTTAGCGAGCTCATCTTTATTTATTTCCATCCCTAATTTTTACCTGGATCTCCTTCATAGGTTATGATCCACCGAGATACCCATTGTTGCATAAGTCTCCTTTTCAGGTTTTCAACTTAGCGGGTTTTTTAGGCATAATATTTTTGGACTGCATCAGAGTTCACAGGATGTGCAAGCTCTTCACCATCCATTGTTGTGAGAATTAGTGATCCTCCCGAGAAGACTGTTTTCACAACAAATGGGCATTAATAGTTGGGCATCCATATCCCGCGCATATCTTTATGAACTGACAAGATCTTCTTGAGTACAACCTCTACTTCTCAGAATTCCCGTATTCAGACCTTTTTGTCAAATGCCCTCTTCATTTGTTTTTGGTACAACTGATCATGGCACATTGCAGTCATGCGCTTCTCATCCATAAGATTCAGCTGGTCAAATCTTTCTTGGACCCATTCTGCTTCAGCAAGCTTGGTTTCCATCAATGCCCTCAAGGACGATATTTCTACTTCAATAGGAAGGACTGCATCTATTCCGTACACCAATGAAAAAGGGGTTTCCCTTGTTGAAGTTCGCGCTGAGGTTCTACATCTGTGCAAAGAAAATGGTAGCATTTCATGCCAATCTTTATAAGGCTTCAGCATCTTTTGTAGGATTTTCTTAATGTTTTTATTCGCGACTTCAATAACTCCATTCATTTTAGGATGATAAGGAGAAGAATTGTGGTGCGCAATCTTGAAACTTTCATACAAATCCTTCATGGTTTTATTGTTCAAATTAGTCTCATTATATGTTATGATTCGACTTTGAATTCTATAACGGCATATAATCTCTTTCTTGATGAATGGGGTAACTACTTGCTTGGGTACATTGGCATAAGAAGCGGCTTCTACCCATTTTGTGAAGTAGTCAATGGCTGCCAAAATAAATTGTTGACCGTTAGAATCTTTAGGTTCGATTTCCCCAATCATGTCAATGCCCCATATTGAGAAAGGCCACGTCGATGATAAACCATTCAACAACGTTGGAGGCATGTGCACTTTATTAGAATAAATTTGGCACTTATGGTATTTTTTGGAATTTTGGATGCAATCAGATTCCATGGTTAAACAATAATACCCAGCTCTCAAATTTTTCTTTGACATAGCATAACCATTGGCGTGAGTTCCAAATGATCCCTCGTGAATTTCTTGAAGTAACATGTCTGCTTCATATTTTTCAACACATCTAAGTAGAACCATGTCATGGTTTCTCTTATATAACATATCATTGTTGAGGAAGAATTTGGATTCCAATCATCTCAGAGTCTTTTTGTTAAGAGTTGTAGCATCGAACGAATATTCCTGGTTTTGTAGATAATTCTTAATATTGTGGAACCATGACTTGTCATCAGTTTCCTATTCAACTAGTTGACAGTAGGCTGGCAAATTCTTGTGCTCAATTCAAATGAGTGGTGCTTTATTAACAAACCTGACCTTCCACATTGAGGCTAGCATAGCTAAAGCATTTTCTATATGGTTTTCAGACCTCGGGACATGTTGGAAAGTGACCTCGTCAAAGTATTGGATCAACTCCACAATATAAGCACGATATGCGATCACATTTTTATCTCGTGTCTCCTATTCACCCTTGACTTGGTAAATCACCAAAGCTGAATCTCCACTCACTTTGAGAATTTTAATTCGGAGGTCAGTAGCTGCTTCAAGGCCTAGAATGCATGCCTCATACTCGACAACATTGTTTGTACATTCAAAATCTAACCTTGATGTAAATAGGGTATAACCTCCATCAGGATTCATCAAAATGGTGCATATGCCATTCCCACTATAATTAGAAGAACCATTAAACATCATCTTCCAACGGGAACCTGGCTCGGGACCTTCATCTGGACCTGGCTCTTCACAGTCTATCTTCACCAACATAATGTCTTCATCAGGAAAGTCAAGCTTTAGAGGCTCATAATATTCAACCGGTTGGTCTGCAAGGTAATATGACAAGAAACTCCCTTTAATAGCTTTTTGAGTTACGTATTGGATATCATATTCGGATAACAACATATGCCAATGGGACAACCTCCCAGTTTGATCAGGCTTCTCAAAAATATACTTCATTGGATCCATGTATTATCTGAGATGCTTAGCAGCCCATGCTAAAGCGCAACAAGTCATTTCCAGAAGTGAATACTGGATTTCATAATCAGTAAACTTCTTGCTCAAGTAGTAGATGAAGTGTTCTTTTTGTCCAGTCTCATCGTGTTGGCCCAATACGCAACACATGATTTCTCGAGAATAGTCAGGTACATAAAAATAGGTCTTCCAGGAACAAGAGGAATTAAGATATGAGGCTCTTGCAAATAACTCTTGATCTTCTCAAATGCTTGCTGACAATTAGAATTCCAGTCAATAATCTGACCCTTACAGAGTAGCTTGAATATTGGTTCACAGGTAGCAGTCATATTGGAAATGAATCTGGAAATGTAATTCAGGCGTCCAAGAAAACCTGAGACTTGTTTTTCATTTGTGGAGCGGGCATTTCTTGAATGGCTCGTACTTTATCAGGGTCTAGTTTGATTCCTTGTTGGCTCACAATAAATCCAAGTAACTTTCTAGATCTAACACCAAAAGTACACTTAGCAGGATTCAGTTTCAACTCGTATTTCCTGAGTCGCTCAAACAGTTTCAGCAAATGATCCAAATGATCTTCCTCACTCTGGGATTTGGCAATCATGTCATTAGTGTACACCTCGATCTCTTTATGCATCATGTCATGAAAGAGAGTAACCATCGCTCTTTGATATGTTGCCCCTACGTTCTTTAGGCCAAAGGGCATAACTTTATAACAATAGGTTCCCCAAGTAGTAATGAATGTAGTCTTTTCCCTATCAGCAGGGTCCATATTAATCTGATTATAACCGGAGAAACCATCCATAAAAGATAAATCTGTGAAACAGGCTATATTATCCACATGTGTTTCAATATGCGGTAGAGGGAAATCATCTTTTGGGCTTGCTTTGTTCAAATCCCTATAGTCCACACATATTCTGACTTTACCATCCTTTTTGGGTACTGGCACATAATTGGCTACTCATTCAGAATACTTTGCAACCGTTAGAAAACCTGCATCAAGCTATTTCTTAACCTCATCTCGAATCTTTTAAGCCATGTCGGGTCTAGTTCTTCTAAGTTTCTATTTTACAGGTGGGCACTCTGGTTTAAGTGGCAACTTGTGAACGACAATATCATTGTCTAAACCGAGCATATCTTGATACGACCATGAAAACACATCAACATATTCTTCTAGAAGCTTGACCAGCCTCTGTTGAAGTCAACCCCAAGTGTTGTACCAATCTTGACCTCTTTCTTTTCTTCACCAGTACCAAGATTAATCAAATCTACTTGCTCTTTGAATGGTTACAGTTTAGTGTACTCATACTCAACCAACCTTTCCAATTCAGCGGGAACTTTGAAATCTTCTTCACCCTCATCCTCAGCTTGATAAATGGGTAGATCAAAGTTAGGAGTGAAAACAAGGTCATCAAATTCAATGTGGTTTGGGATTACTCTGCATGTTTAGAATGACTTATTTATTAAAGGCGCAAAGAAAAATGCAAGAGAAAGAAATGTTCTTTTTTTTTTTTATGGTTTTGAAAGATTGACAATTTCTTTTAAAAGATAAAAGCGAAAAATAGTAAATGAAACAACGAGAATTTAACAAAATGCATTCATTGATAATCATTTGAAAGTAAAAAGGAGGCCCTACAAAATGATCCAGTAGCCTTGGGCATGGCTATGGAATTTTTGATACCAACAAACTAAAGACAATAAACTACTTTGACGACGGAAAAAACACTAGGATCTCTAGTGCTTCCCAGTTATCCAAAGGTGCATCACATTTGAACACCAAATTTCTCAAGTCTTCGTCCTCATTATCATCTTCAACAACATTGATCTAGAAACCTCTGCTGACAAATGTAACACCCATTTTAACTATTTAGTCTTTTTGGTGTTATTTTATTGTGGTGTATCCTTATGTGGGGGTGTGTCTGAGCGCGTTGGTGGGTGCCCTTAATTTATAGGGATTATTTAATAAACTATAGACTTTAATATTAATATAATATAATCAATAATGATAATAATTTGATAATTAATATTATTATTATTATTATTATTATTAATATTATTATTATTATTATTATTATTATTATTATTATTATTATTATTATTATTATTATTATTATTATTATTATTAGAGTAAGTAATTTAAGAGAGGTATTAGTGAGTTTTTGGAAAGGAGGAGAGAAAAAACGATAAAGAAGAGGAGAGAACACGATCAAGTGGAGAGAAAGATTGAGGAGGAAGAACAAAGAGGAAGAGGAAGAGGGCTAAGGCTTTCAGATTCTTGGGGATTCTTCATCAATCAAAGCAATTAATCGAGGTAAGGGGGGAGAAACTGATTGGGATTGGTATTTTGCATGAATTGGGTAGAGGGGATTCCTTAACCCTGTAGGGAATTGATGAATATGATTGGTATGTTGATTGTTCTTGCCATGGATGAATTTGTGCATATATTGTTATGAAATTGGTGAAACTCTGTGATTCCATCCTTGCATGTGAATATGTAGAGATTGTTTGGATGGTTTGGGTGATTTTGTGTAGTTTACCATTTTAGGTCGAAAATGATTTGATCGGTAGAATTGATGTTTCATCGGGTAAAATTTGGAATAAGTCGTGTAGTTTAGTCGTAGAATGTTAGGCTAAGACTATAGGGACTGGTTTGGTGAAAATCGAGTGATCTATGAGCTTCTGATGATTTTGGGATAGTTGAGGATTTTGAGTACGCAGACGCTCGCTAGCATGTTCGCTAGGCGAGCAGGTAGCGAGAGTTCGCTTGGGACTCGCTAGGCGAGCTAGGTAGCGAACACTTCAAGTAGCCATTGTCTGCCTTTGCTAGCGAGTTCGCTAGGCGAGTGTGACAGCGAGCGTTCACTGAGGCCTCGCTAGGCCAGTGGGCCAGCGAGCATGACATCAACTTGTTTTATTTTTGTGGTTCCATCCAATGTTGATGTTTTGTAGGATCCCTTTGGTCATGATGGTTATAGGGGCGATGTTTAATGGTGAGGAATGTATACTTGGTGTTGGAATTTGAATTTCCTAATATTTAATGTAATTAATATAATTGATTGGTGTGTGTATATATATATATATGATGCATGGTGATGTGATCAGTAGGATCGTGTGTACTTAGTGTGCTGATATTTATTTGTTGTGCATATGGTGTCGTGCATATCATAGTGTCTTGGTGGGATGAATCGTTGCTCAGGAGGAGTGTATGTGATTCACCCGTACTCCTTTGTGGAGAATGGTGGGATGGATCGTTGCTCAGGAGGAGTGTATGCGATCCATCCGTACTCCTTTGTGGAGGACGGTGGGATGGATCGTTGCTCAGGTGGAGTGTATGCGATCCACCCGTACTCCTTTGTGGAGGATGGTGGGATGAATCGTTGCTCAGGATGAGTGTATGCGATTCATTCGTACTCCTTTGTGGAGGATGGTGGGATGAATCGTTGCTCAGGAGGAGTGTATGCGATTCACCCGTACTCCTTTATGGAGAATGGTGGGATGGATCGTTGCTCAGGAGGAGTGTATGCGATCCATCCGTACTCCTTTGTGGAGGATGGTGGGATAAATCGTTGCTCAGGAGGAGTGTATGCGATTCATCCGTACCATATGCATGGTGTTGAGTTGCATTTTGCATTATTATGTGTTGTGTTTGATGTTGGACAGTAGGTCGTGATTGATATTTGTGGGGTGATGATTTGTATATTTACTGCCTTCTATTCATGTATCTTATTACCGATAATTTTGATCATGTTTTCTCACCCTTTTGTTGTTGTTGTGGTCTGTACTTTTTCGGAAGTACATATAATCCAGTTACATAGCTAGCTTGGATAGTGGTGTGCGAGTCGAGTCTTAGGATGCTCTGATACGTAGCACGGGACTTGAGAGTTTATTTGTTTTATGATAAATTTTTTTATTCCTGTGACGTATCCTATTTTGGTGAACCCTCTTTATGAATGTTTTATGTAAATTGGCGGATGGCCGAGAATGATGTACTAATGATGTTTCCCGCTGTTTATTTTGAAAACCATCTAATGAAGTGTTTTTTTGAACTTTATGATGTGATATCCCACGATTGAAGGGAAACTCAGATATTTGTTTGATTTAATCATATTTTATTTTAATTCGGGAAAATGGGGTGTTACAATTAGTATCAGAGCAGGTCGGTCCGTCCGGCTAGTGTAGTAGTTGAGTCTGTCCTTTGGATAGAGATTGTGTACCTTTGAACCTGGTGTTGTTATTGTTAAGCAGTATGGCAGGAAGGAATGATGCTGCTTTGGCCGCTGCTATGAAAAAGATGGCGCAGGTGTGCAATTCCGAGATTTGGCACAGTTTCAGAGTAACAAGCCACCGACGTTTGAAGGAGGAATTCTGGATCCTGAAGCTGCACACAAGTGGCTGAAGGCAATTGAGAAATTTTTTAGGACAATGGGTTGTAGTGATGAGAAAAAAGTGAAGTTTTGTACTCACATGCTGGAAGGTGAAGCTAAGGCTTGGTGGGACAACAGTTGCTAGAGATTGGAGACTGCATGAACTGTAATTGCTTGGCGCGTGGTTCGAACGGGTTTTCTGGAAAAGTATTTTCCGAAAGATATATGAAGTGCTAAGGAGATAGAGTTTCTGGAGCTGAAGTAGGGTAATCTGACTGTAGCAGAGTATGCTGCTAAGTTTGAAGAGCTCGTGCAGTATTGTCCTCATTACAATACTGAGACGGCAGTGACCTCCAAGTGTTTGATGTTTGAGAAGGAGTTGGCAGTGGTGAATGAATTTCCCGAAGTGTTCCGTGACGATATTACAAAATTACCTCCGACGAGAGAAGTTGAATTTAGCATTGATCTTGTGCCTGGTACAAGGCCTATATCTATGGCGTCGTAAAGGATGTCCGTAGTGGAATTGGCTGAATTGAAATCTCAGATTGGAGAATTGTTGGATAGAAAGTTTATCAGACCGAGTGTGTCACCGTGGGGAGCTCCAGTGCTGTTGGTAAAGAAGAAGGATGGTAGTATGCGTCTATGCGTCGATTACCGTCAGTTGAATAAAGTGACCATTAAAAATAAATATCCTCTTCCAAGGATTGATGATTTGATGGATCAGTTGGTGGGAGCTCGGGTGTTCAGTAAAATTGACTTGAGGTCAGGTTACCATCAGATCAGAGTGAAAGAAGGTGATATTTAGAAGATGGCATTTAGAACTCGATAAGGACATTACGAATATGCGGTAATGCCTTTTGGAGTGTCTAATGCGCCGGGAGTGTTTACGGAGTATATGAACCAAATCTTCCATTCTTATTTGGATCAGTTTATTATTGTGTTCATTGACAATATACTGATTTATTCTAAGCCTGAGGGAGAGCATGCAGGACATTTGAGAATTGCTTTGCAGGTGCTGAAAGATAATAAGTTGTTTGCTAAACTGTCAAAGTGTGAATTCTGGATAAAGACAATGAGTTTCTTGAGGCATGTAATATCCGGTGATGGTATATCGATGGACCCATCGAAAGTGAGTGAAGTGTTGCAGTGGGAACTGCCGAAGACAACGATGGAAGTTAGAAGCTTTTTGGGTTTGGAAGGATACTTTCGAAGGTTTATTGAGGGGTTTTCTAATTTGGCGTTGCCATTGACTCAGTTGACGAGAAAGAACCAAGTTTTTGTATGGGATGCTGCTTGTGAAGAAAGCTTCGAGGAATTGAAAAAAAGATTGACTACGGCACCAGTGTTAGTGTTGCCAACTCCGAGTGAACCTTTTGTGGTGTATTGTGATGCGTCTAAGATGGGATTAGGCGGGGTTCTTATGCAGAATGGTAAGGTAGTGGTGTATACTTCACGACAACTGAGGGCGCATGAAAGGAATTACCCTACCCATGACCTTGAATTGGTTGTGGTAGTTTTCATGTTAAAGATCTGGAGGCACTATTTGTACGGTTCGAGATTTGAGGTGTTCAGTCACCATAAGAGTCTAAAATATCTGTTTGATCAGAAAGAGCTAAATATGAGACAGAGAAGATGGTTAGAATTCTTGAAGGATTACGATTCCAGCTTGAGTTATCATCCAGGAAAGGCGAATGTAGTAGCCGATGCTTTGAGCAGAAAAATGATTCATGTGTCGGCTTTGATGGTGAAGGAAAATGGAATTGATTGAGCAGTTCAAAGATTTGAGCATGGTTTGTGAGGCTATGGCGGATAGGATGATGTTGGGCAAGTTACAAGTGAACAATGATTTCTTGGATATGATTAGAGAAAACCAAAAGCTAGATGTCAAGTTAGTGGATTTGATGCCTGGAGTAGGAAATGACTTCGATAGTGATTTTAAGTTGGATAGTACAGGTGTGTTGAGATTCAGAGGCAGGATTTGTGTGCCGGATAATAACAAACTGAAGAAGTCAATTTTGAGTGAAGGACATCATAGTAGTTTGAGTATTCATCCGGGAGCTACGAAGATGTACCACGATTTAAGGAAGATATTTTGGTGGTCCGGTATGAAATGAGATATAGCTCAATTTGTTTACGCCTGTTTGACGTGTCAGAAATCGAAGGTGGAACATCAGAGACCCTCTGGATTTATGCAACCGTTGGAAGTTCCGGTTTGGAAATGGGATTATGTAACTATGGATTTTGTTACAGGTTTTCCGAACACGGCGAGAGGATTTGATGCTATTTGGGTAATTGTGGATCAACTTACAAAGTCTGCATATTTTGTGCCGATTAATATCAGTTTTCCATTGGAGAAGATGGTAGAGATTTATATTCGGGTAATAGTGAAGCTACATGGTGTTCTGTCGAGTATTGTGTCAGATAGAGATCCGAGGTTTACTTCGGAATTTTGGAGGAGTTTGTAGGAAGCTTTGGGTACTAAGTTGAAGTTGAGTTCAGCTTACCATCTGCAAACTGATGGTCAGTCAGAGAGGACTATTCAGACGCTGGAGGATTTGCTGAGGGCTTGTGTGTTGGAAAAGGGTGGTGCGTGGGATACTCATCTACCGTTGATTGAGTTCACGTACAACAACATTTACCATTCGAGGGGATGGCACCGTTTGAGGCTTTATATGGTAGAAGGTGCAAAACTCCTCTGTGTTGGTATGAGACGGGTGAGAATGTAGTATTGTGCAGCAGACTACTAAGACAATTCAGATGATTCGTGAGAAAATGAAAGCGTCTCAGAGTAGGCAGAAAAGTTACCATGATAACCGAAGAAAAGAACTAGAATTCAGGGAAGGTGATCACGTGTTCCTAAGAGTTAACCCAGTGACTGGTGTGGGTCGTGCATTGAAGTCCAAGAAGTTGGATCCTAAGTTTATTGGACTGTATCAGATTTCACAAAGAATCGGTGCTGTGGCATATAGGGTGGCGTTTCCACCTGAACTGTCAAATTTGCATGACGTGTTTCATGTGTCGCAACTTCGGAAGTATGTCTCGGATCCATCGCATGTGATTTAGAAAGGTGAAGTTCAAGTCCGGGAGAATCTTACCGTTGAGACGATGCCGTTGAGGATCGAAGATCGTAAGATGAAACAACTTCGAGGTAAGGAGATATCTTTGGGGAAAGTGGTTTGGGGAGGTGCTGCAGGAGGCAGTGTGACCTGAGAATTGGAAAGCAAGATGCAGGAAGCGTATCCAGAATTGTTTCCATCAGGTAATTTTTGAGGACGCAAATAATTAAAGTGGGGGAGAGTTGTAACACCCATTTTAATTTTTTAGTCTTTTTGGTGTAATTTTATTGTGGTGTATCCTTATGTGGAGGCGTGTCTGAGTGCGTTGGTGGGTGTCCTTAATTTATAGAAATTATTTAATAAACTATGACTTTAATATTAATATAATATAATTAATAATGATAATAATTTGATAATTAATAGTAATATTATTCTTATTCTTATTATTGTTGTTGTTGTTGTTAAAGTAAGTAATTTAAGAGAGGTATTAGTGAGTTTTTGGAAAGGAGGAGAGAAAAAACGATAAAGAAGAGAAGAAATGTTCTTTTTTTTTTATGGTTTTGAAAGATTGACAATTTCTTTTAAAAGATAAAAGCGAAAAATAGTAAATGAAACAACGAGAATTTAACAAAATGCATTCATTGATAATCATTTGAAAGTAAAAAGGGGGCCCTACAAAATGATCCAGTAGCCTTGGGCATGGCTATGGAATTTTTGAAAACAACAAACTAAAGACAATAAATTACTTTGACGACGGAAAAAACACTGGGACCTCTAGTGCTTCCCTGTTGTCCAAAGGTGCATCACATTTGGACACCAAATTTCTCAAGTCTTTGTCCTCATTATCATCTTCAACAAAATTGATCTAGAAACCTCTGCTGACAAATGTAACACCCATTTTAATTATTTAGTCTTTTTGGTGTTATTTTATTATGGTGTATCCTTATGTGAGGGTGTGTCTGAGCGCGTTGGTGGGTGTTCTTAATTTATAGGGATTATTTAATAAACTATAAACTTTAATATTAATATAATATAATCAATAATGATAATAATTTGATAATTAATATTAATATTATTATTATTATTATTATTATTATTAATATTATTATTATTATTATTATTATTATTATTATTATTATTATTATTATTATTATTGTTATTAGAGTAAGTAATTTAAGAGGGGGGAGAAACTGATTGGGATTGGTATTTTGCATGAATTGGGTAGA